>CM052088.1:15045761-15065673 GCA_028453745.1 Agapostemon virescens
TTGTGCATGATATCAGTTTAAAGATTCCCGTACAGAAATTCGAGTTGTTTCTTATCGAAATTGTTTTGCAGACACGGTATGTTCTCACTAGTTGAAACAAGTGACGAACATAACCAATCGCATTCATTGCCAATAGAGAGTAAGCAATAATATAAAGATTTTCTAATGTTATATTATTTTACGTTGCACACGTATTTACTATTGGAGTAACTGGTTGTAGTAGTTGCTTTTAGAATTCCCTCGAATTTCTAAATTGTAAGCAAACAGTGCTCAAAATGTCACCCCTTTTGAGCCCCTTAATTCTTGAACGTTTTGACGTAAATGATTGCTTGCATCAAGACATACTCAATATAAATATTAATGTTATATTGACAATTAGTGTCCAAAATATCAGAAGTTAAATTTCGTTTAACTTTACTGATACTTTTTGTTTTTAAGTACTGTAAACGAAGAAGGTTCAATCTGATGCATACATCGTTTTGTATACAGGGTGGTGCACGCAATTGTTTCAAGTTATAACTCCGTTATTATTGCATTTACGAAAAAATGCCAAAGAAGAATGATAAATGGTTCGAAGAGCACTACATCAATAGGCCTTTACATTTTTTTAGATGCAGCAGTGCATGTGCAATTAGAATTGCATCATTTCATGCAGAATGCAGAATGCATGCAAATGCACATGCAGAAAAGCATATTTTTTTACACAGATCGATTCTTCTGTTCATGCTACGTAAAAAATGATTAGGGTACCATGGCAAAAAAATTATTAGATCTTGAGATATTTTCAAAAAATGTCTTTATTGAAGAAGATACTCAAACGCTTCTCCATTACATTCTAAACATTTCTGATAACATTTTTTTATTATTTGCATAACTGCGTTTAAATTATTTGCAGTTATTACTGCACATACCAGTATGCTTCTTTCTCTCAGATTCTCTACAGAATCTATGGGATTTGAATAAATTCTATCTTTCAAATAACCCCATAGAAAAAAGTCAAGGGGACTTAAATCAGGTGAACGGGCTGGCCAACGTATTGATGTATTTGTCTCGGAGAGGAATGTCGTCGAGAAGAGATGGTAATTCAAATTTCAAAAAGTGCCGATATCTTTCTCCGTTTAGGGCACTATCGATGAAGTATGAACAAATAATATTGGTATTTAAAATCCCACACCATACATTAATAGTGTACCTTATTTGGTGATGTATGTTCCTCCTAAGGAATGGATTCTTCTTGCCCATGTATGTTCATTATGACGATTATAAATACCATTGTTGGTGAACGTACATTCGTCCGTTCACAAAATCTGACGCGAGAAATCTTTGTTCATCTGAATTTGGTTTAAAACAAATTGACAAAATTGCATACGTCTTATTGAATCTCCAGCGTGTAAGGCATGTCCAACACTAAATCGTTACGGATGAAGCTTCAATGATTTTAAAATTCGTTTCACACTACCAAGGCTTACATTGCATTCTGTCAACATTTCTCGTGTAGATGCTTCTGGTTTCCACTGTAAATAAGCGAGTATGTTCACTCTGTTGTTTTCATTTCCTACTACTGATTTTGGAACTTCTCTTTTGGGTTTGGTAAATGCACCATAGTGTTACAAACTGTTATTAATGTGAAAAACAATTGCCGCGATGGTTGTCGACGGTTTGGATATTTTTCCTGGTACAGTCTTGCGGCGGCATTCGTATTTTTGTCACACAACACAAAAGTGTCGTACATACCTTGTTTCTCATTGTTAGTAAAATACATTTTCTTGTATTTAGTGAAATACAGTTACACTTTTCCAAAATTCTTAGTTTTCGTACTCGAGTTACGATACGTGATTTGCTACTGAACGATGAAATGCTTACTCGTACAAATCAGTCTCTGTTACGATAACAATGTCGAAAGGGTGTACAACACAGACATTAAGCGTTTGAGTATCATCTTCAATAAAGACATTTTTTGAAAATATCTCGAGATCTAAAAATTTTGCCATTGGATCCTAATCATTTTTTACATAGAATGAACAGAAGAATCGATCTGTGTAAAAATATGCATTTCTATTTAAAGAAATGATGCAATTGTTAATTGCACATGCACTGAAAAAAATGTAAAGGCCTAGAGATGTAGTGCTCTTCGAACCATTTATCTTTCTCCTTTGGCATTTTTTGGTACATGCAATAATAACAGAGTTATGACGAAACAATTGCGTGGACCACTCTGTATATTAATATCAAATTTTATCTATAGGATAGTCGAAAATGTATTGAGAAATTTTAGTCACTAGATGTTGTTTGGTGTCAACTATGTGGCACCACTAATCAGATTACATCATACTGACACGCATTTGAAAGGTGATATTTCAGTCTACAATTTTCATGCAAAGACAGTTTTGTATTTCATCAATCGTGTCAAAAGTAATATTAGTGTGAAAATGAGTGAAATTTTTGCAAAAGAATTTGTTATGTTTTGCAATTTTACTACGAAAAAGGCAAAAACGTTGTACAAGCACGGAAAAAAATTTGTGATGTTTACGGTCAAGATGCTTTATTGAATGCAACAGCATGTAGATGATTTGATCGCTTCCGTTCTGGAAATTTCAATATTAAAGATGCACCTTGCTCTGATCGACCAATCACCGATAAAGTCGATGAAATAATGCAAATGCTTGAGTAAGATCGGCAAATAAGCAGCCATGAGATTGCTAGGGAACTAAACATTCACCATTCAACCGTTTTGGATCATTTTCAGAAGGCTGGATACAAAAAGAAGCTGGATGTTTGGATGCTTCATGATTTAACAGAGAAAAATTTGATTGATCAAGTTTCCATCTGCGAATCATTGCTCAAACGTAATGAAATCGAACCATTTTTGAGCTTGGCTGAGAAGTTTTGATGTATATACCACATAGTCCACACCTTTCATCATCAGATTATCGTTTGTTTCGATCTTTGCAAAACTGGCTTGATGGTAAAAAGTCGGGTTAAAAAAGGACTGTGAAAATCACTTCGCCAAGTTTTTAGCCGACAAACCACAGAAGTTCTATTTCGACGGGATAATGGCTTTACCCCAATATTGACAAAAGGTCGTACATAATAATGTCCAATATATACTTGACTAAAATTCGTTGTAAATAAAAAAACATTTAATCAAAAAATGTAAAAAATCTCTCAATACTTTCCCGACTATCCAATATATGTATATATCAAACTTTCCACATAAGACACTATATGTAAATGGAAAAGTTTCAAGATGTGGAATAAAAAACATTTTTCGAAAGATACATAGTAGCGTCTTGATTGATTTTGATAAGTTGTTTGGGAACAAACTGTCATTTGTTGTTAGCGAGGGCGTTCACATCATTCGATCCACGTGCTCACACTATGTATCGGCTTACGGTATTGTCCCACTTCAGATTACTGTTGCACATGATATTTTTTAACTTACATCCGACGTATACCATTAGCAAATAATAGTTTGTGGGTATTCTTTCATCACGTCACACAAAATGTATGTAATTTTTCAGAATTTATTATAGGTAAAGTTAATCATGAACAGCTAATTTTTTGTAATCCTTTTTAATCTATAAAATAAAATGCTATAATTTAAAATCAGGATAACATTTTTTTATATGAGATAGTAAACAATTTTTCTTTGAACCAATTTTTTTATAAATGTTTTAGCGTATAAAATTACATATCTGTATTTTCGAAGATCGCCATTTAAACATTAATAGTACTTTGTCGTAATCATACATGATCACATAAATAATCTCATACATGTTAAAAATTTTTCATGGACAAGAAATTATTTATCTACCTCTGCTCTGTGTCTTAAGCAACAGACATCTATTACAACAAGTGCAACGAGAATTTGTTTATAATATTGACTGATTTTATTGTTAGGTATAGATAAATTAAAAAATTTATAGCTTAGAGCTTACAAACTATTGGTTTAACGAATCCATCAGACGTTGCTACTGAAATAACTGTGCATAGGATTTGCTTGAAGAGCAACGACTACAAGATTTATGCATTTATAATAAAAATGAGTTGATGTAGTTGCAAACAGTAGAGAAATTAAAAGAATTTAAAAACATCTATAAATTATTTCATTATTATTCAACGAAGAACGAAATTTGAATATATCTTTTGTTTCTTGCAACTAATGTAGAGAATTTTTATTTTGCACAAAAACTGGGAGTCTAGTATTATGAGTTTGTGTTCATATTCGGATAATTAGATATATTTGTAGCAAATCTGACATATTTTTAAATGTCCCAAGTCAGACACTACTACTTGTTTTTGTAAAATTATAAGAAATCAAACAATTATACATATTATATTATAGAAGAAACTGAATTAAACTGCAAAATTACGGCTTTAGTTACTTGAATACGACAACTCTACTTTATTAGTCTCAATTTGCACAAAATGTATTTCCCGCTTTGCAGAAAATCGGTAAGTACGATATTATATTCCGTGAATATTAATGGTAAAGGAATATTTCCTAACACTTCGTAGGTCTTAATGCCGAATACTAGCTTTTTCTTAAATAATTCAAATGTAACGAAAAGATTTGACCTTGAAAGCATTTAATGATAAATGACTAGTAGCTGAAAGTTCTAATAAAACTGACGATCTGTTAGAGCTTAGTGCTTAAAAACTTAAAAACTATTACTAAAGTAAAAGAATTTAAAAACATCGATAAATTATTTTCAATTTTATTAAGATCATCGAAGAAAGAACGAAATTTGAATCTACCTTTTGCTTCTTGCAACTGACACAAATAACTTTATTTTCTGTAAAAATTGGCAGCCTAGTAACGATAAATATTGAAATGAATTTTCGAATTACCAAAAATGGTATTATGAGCTTGTGCACATATTCGGATAATTAGATATACTTGTGACAAATCTGACACATTTTTAAACTGTGCTACGTCAGACAATACTAGTTATTTCTGTAAAATTATAAGACAATGTTTGAAGATGATTCATGTTAAATAAATATATACCTTTGGATGATTTTGGCTGTATAGTCGGGTACCTAAGACATTTAATACAATTTATTGCAAAGAAAAGATCTAAAAAACATAAATATGTAGTTTTATACATTTCGGAAATGCTTGTCCGTTCGATACATAGGATAATCGTTAGATATAGGTAAATTTAAAGAAGGTTTGCCAAAAAGACGATGGACACGTTGTTTTCCCGTTTTCGGTTACGACTATTCGATCGTCTTTCGGAACCATCAACTTCTCGATGTTATAAGTGTACATAAACGTTCAAAATATCGGTAAAGTTTAATTTAAAGTTATATTTGTAATCCGTTATTGTTTATAGTTATTAAAGCCGGTTTTGTTCATATTTATTAAGTATCAATAATAGTATTTTGCATTTATCCACGATATTAAAGTTTAACCAAAGTGTTAAAACTTAATTCGTATCCTAACTCTGATATTACTTTGTTTTCCTGTAATAAATTCCTGAAGTTGTCTTATTTTGTGAGCTTCGATGGCTCAGTACAAGCTTGAAGTTAAATTCATCCAATCAATATTTTTAATTACATTTTGACAAATTAAGTTGGTTTGGTTTTACATTTACATTTTTTGGTTGGTTCGTTTTACATGTATCATCGAAGTTCATCCAATAAATTATACTTTTTTATTTATATACTCCTTTTTTGAATAGTTTACTAAAAATATATTTTGCCTTTGGATCATGATTGAGTATTTAAAACTCGAAAATTTTATTATTAACACTTTACCGACCGGTGAGTATTTCAGAATTTTTCAAGGTCTATTATCTATGATTGAAAATTTTTTAATAGATCTCTCAACGCTGACAGCAATTTTTATTGTAAATCAACATGACATCCTCAGTAACTTTATCTAATAATTTGGTTACAAATTACAATATAAGAGCAGTTTGTTAGACTTCATTTTGATACGATGCAACTATTGAAAGTCCTAATAATAGGTTTCTGGTGGGTAAAGTGTTAATTATTAATAATTATTCTATTGCAGCATGTATATATTTACATATGTAACATACAAATATGCTAATATAGATATTATGCCTTTAGTAAGAAATTATAATAGAAGTATATTAAGTCTATTCTAGTCTATTTTAATCTACTCTTTCGTAAAAAGGATACAAGGATAAATTTTTATATAATAATTATAATTTATTATATGAACCACGTATATCTCATTCTACAATTCATTGTGAGTAAACCTTTAGGTAAAAGTTGCAGAACTTCCAGAAAGATACTAAAAGGAAGCAACAGCGATTAAGCAATAGTCCAAAAAAGAGTGAAGCAAGAAAAAGATACGCAAACTTGAAAAAAGTTGATATCTTCTTCTTGATGAATGGGTACTCCCATGCGTAATACATTATTAGGTTAGTCCCAAGATTGTTCAAGAAGAAGGCGATAAAGATGAAAGTTAAGAATATCTAACCGGGAACAAGCGCAGAACCATAATTAAGGAAGTGATATCGTAAAATTTAAGTATTGTTTTAATGATAAGTTAGACCGTACTTATGCTTTCCCTGAAATGAATTATGGAGTGGAGAAAAAAGGATAAAATACGTGTATAATCGTCAAAGTAGAAATTAAGATGAAACATCAAGAAGAAATGATTAAAAACGCCTGTAGGTTTGATTAAAGTTTTCGAAGTAATCCGTTATTTTGCACCAACAGAAAAATAAGTGACTTGATGAGACAAGAAATTCATAAGATTCAACAACAGAGAAAGATTGGATTCAATATACGGCGATGTATTTTACAAAAATATTAATTCAAATAGAAAATGAAGGAACTGTTGTTTTTAAATAATCGAAGAACATTCCGTACACGCTTATCGTATTTTCATAGATTTATAATATTAATAATATATATTTTTTCGTATTTCAATAGTCTAGTAAACAATATGTAATATTTCATGTTCAGATAATTTTTTAAATACATTCCTATACTTGTGTAGACTATCATTTCATAATTTCGCTTTTTAATTATTTTATTCTAATTAATTTTAATCTAATTTCCTAAAGATTCAAAAATAAGTTTTATCATTGCTTTATAGTCTAAATATTGTATCCTGTTGTAATTGTTTTATAATAACATTTAAATTCTTTTCTTTGTTTCGATAGTCATGGCGAATATATTTACTGATTTTTAAAACATATATTCTTATTATAGCGTAGACCAAGTATTAAATAAGAAAACTTTGAGACAGTCATATGCGAATCAAAAAATATTTTAAGCTGTGGCGTAGACGAACAAAATGAAAATTACATAGTGAGACTTTGATCTAAAACTGTGTGATGAAAATTTGTACATTAGAATCAAATATAATATCGACGGAAGATAATTGAGCAGATGCATCGAGTGCACTAAAGTTATTGCAAGGAAAGGAGAATGGAAGTCAGTTCAGGCGAGAGTATTGAAGCACCAGAATTTTGACGGTCACGATACTTCATCAAATAAGAAAACAACAACATCTGCAGATCTTCTGCTCCTCTCAATGGAGCTTCAAGAAAAAGAAGAGTCGGGAATGCAGAACCAGAAGAAGAAATGGACAGGATCATAAGAGTAAAAAGAACCGAGCAGATTAAAAAGAACAGCGAAAGACTTCTCACGGAACTTAAAGATAAATACGTACTCCATTTAAAAGAATCTCAAAGGGACAAACAAAAAGACAAAATTCAAAATGACCAGAAAAAATTTAAAAAGGCTACTGATGACCTGGAAGTCGATGAAATGTTTTCGAAAATTTGTGGACAGTGCGCGTTGTCTTCTTCTTTGCTGAGTTTAATTGTGACTTCGGTAAAAGAGGAATAAAAAGTTAACCTATCATTAAAAAGAGGGAGAAAGAAAATGCAGAATGGAGATTCGGCAGGAGAAAAAAACTTGCACGGTAATTTAATACGTATAAAATATATAATTTAATATATAAGAGAAGTAATCACCATAGTCGTCATCATCTAACAATTTTTTGCATAAGTGTAAGCTTTGATTTTTCTACATATTTCGAAGGAATAAAAGATATTTAATGAATACTTTATACATGAGATAAAAACAGAACTATAATTGCAATTATGTCGACGGGTACCAAGATTAAAGATATTAAAAGATTATCATCGTTTCTGAATGAAAAGAATACTGTACAATTGCTACAAATTATTTAAGATTAAATTCTCATATTTCTTCCATTGGTCATGTAATTTAGCATTGTATCCAGTTATAAATATCGTCTTTCTCCAATATTTAATTTCGATTTAACACTAACACTACCGAGTAATAAATCCGAGCGATGTATATTGCTTTGTAATAATGACAAAATTGCATCCATTCAGATCTCGTAAAATTTTTATTGTAATGTCTACTTCAACGAAGAAATTCATTCGTAACTTTTTGGTGAAAATGTTTTTGTAATTTCAATAATTGTAAATGAAGAAATCAGGAACCAGTCATTCTGACTGTATATCTTCTTAATAATAAAATATTGCACATATGCAATTACTTTCAATGTTTTAAGATAATGAGAAAATCTGATATTTGCAAAACGTGCATAGAAAAATTATCTTTTTAGAATTAAAATAATCGATCCTTTTGGTGTTACTTTACAATAAGTTTGCGTATTATTGATTTTATTTTAAATTTTATTTAATTATTTAATAAGTATTTAAGTACCTAATATTAATATTACGTTTTAGTATTCTGTAACATAACTTTGACAGATACAGATACAGATAAAGCTGATTAAATAGAAAAATCAAGTTTATTATTTATGAAACACGTGGCTAGTGAATGTTTTTCTAACCCTTGAGTGAACTGTTAGTGAAATGATTTAGCCAAAATTATCTTAACCCCTTGCACTCGAAGCTGTTTCAACTAGAAAATCAAAGCATTTCTTCTGACCTAGGAAATTTTCATTCTGCATGAATTATCACTGTATGTACATGGAGTTTTCTACTTTTACTCATCCTTACAACCGTTAAATTTTTATCAATTTCTTAGATACAAAGATAGCAATGTTACCATATTAATAATGGTGCGGTAATTTTTCGTGGCGCCCTGGAGTCGCCATTTGAGTGCTAAGGGTTAATAATTATTTAGCGTGTAAATGTTAATAATACATTTGATAATTTAGATGAAAATTCATTATCTTTCTGCATTCCTATTTTTCATTTGAATACAACTAAATATTAAATGTGATTCAGTTAAATAATTGCATTCTTAAATTATAAATTTAACACTAGAACTACCGAACAATAAATGTGCTTCAATAAAAAAGTACATGCGAAAGTTTCCAATGAAAACATTTTTATAACTTCAATAATTGCAAAAGAAATAACTAGGGACCAGTCAAAATGACTCGTTTACATATATTTTGAAAGAGTATTTTTAAAAGGTAGGTATATAGATAGTTTTCGTTTCGAACTGTCGAAAATTCTACAGTTCCAATACTTTTGATGTTCACTGTACGTGCACGGTTTAAAGAAACTTCAAAGGAATATGGAAGGAAGCCGAATTAAATATGAAAGGAAGAATTGGAGGAGGTAGTAGAGGAGTTGGAACGCGCGAAGCTCCCTAAAGTTCGTGCAGCATCTTCTCTTCGCCTTCATTTAATTCCACAATTTATCTGATAAAAGGATTTTAACTAAAATTAATGGGAAAGAAGACACAGATTAAACGTCCGGATAAAGCAGAGGACATGACGTATTATTATCTTGTTTCAAACGTCTTACAATGAATACACTGTGTTTTGTACTTGAGGTATTGCAAATTGAATGAACAATTTTTTTGTAAAACTTTTCATTAGATCTTTAATTGATTAGAATGATGAATATAAAAAGTAAAATTAAGAGAGTTAAAATTTTGATTAAAGTTGCGTATTTAACTCCTGCTTCTTACGGTACAAAATTTTTATTTTGCAGTAAGTTTGTAGTTGACGTATCATTTAAAAATATGCATTACATATTATATTATATATACTATATATAGGATATTTGATGATAACGTTTAAACATTGATATAAAAGATGGTTTGATATTTGAACGATGGAGAAGTGAACGAAAAGTAAATACATAAATCTGTGGATGGTTTGGTATATACTATATACATTTAAAATTGATCAACCCAAAAGATAATTTAAACAAGAGAAACAATTTACTATGAACACGATTGAAGCATGCAGTGCGCAAATCGATTAACTCCATAAAACAAAAAGTGAAGAAATACGATAAATAATGTGCATTGTTTATTAAAATCCATATATAATATAAACTCAGATAAATATTGTAGAATGCATAAATACAGATGTAGCTTTCATCTAACAGTATTTGAAATTAATAATAAAGAATAGGCAAAAAGTTATCGTCAGTAATGTTACAATTTTATGTGACTGGTGGAAGTAATCGATTTGGCAAGTGAAAAGTAATAAATTTAAATTCAGTGTTTAAACTTTTAACTTTTTTATCACAAAAAGTTAATTGTTAGATATTTTTATTACAGATTTTTCATAAAAATGAATATTAATGGTTCTGTTATAATATATTTTGTATTTGTTTTTTCTTGAGTTAAACTTTTTGTTGATAAATCGCATTGAATAACTATCACATGATTCACTGATGATGATTTTGCACATCCACATTATTATTAGTTTCACTCATCTCGATTATAACGGTATAATTTTAAATTTTTAAAACCACTTACAAATTGAAATAATTGTTTATAATAATTCAACCAAAATACGATCTGGAAGTGATGTTGAAAAGGCTGAAAAAATATGTAGTCTGTGTAAGCCTGGTAAAGTACACAGTAGAAGTTAAAATATACCAAATAAAACTTTATTCTTAATAGTAATTAATTTGACTTCACATGTACATGATTCTACGACATTTAGACTGTGACTGACTAATTTATTTTACTTTAATTCTGATAAGACGGTACTAAAAAATTCACTTTTATCATTCGGCACTTGCTAGTGCATTTGAGTTGCATTATTGCAACGATTTACATTAGAGTAGGGAGTTTATCAAAATGGTCTGAAATAAATTATTTATTATTCAGTGCCCAACGCATTTTTTTCGTTTAATGGTGTTAATCTTAAATATTAGGGAATGTTATTATAAATATAAAAAGTTATGAATATACCAAGTGCTTTGAAACTTAAATTTAAGATTTTTCAATAAATGGAGTTAATCGATGTGTGCAGTAAACGGCTCAATTATAAATGAGAAATAGCACAAAAATACATGTTTGGACTGGACCGTGTACGTTGGAAGAATGAAGGAAGCGTATCTAATAAATCAGTATCAATGTCGTTACGGAACGATTCGTTTTTCTTGTAATCAATTTAAAGTATATGTTGGGTGATTACATCCAAATGGAGCAAATCAATCCACAAATTCCTACGTACTGCGAAAATGTTCCAGATACATACTATTGTAATACGATTAATATTTAAGTTGTAACTTCATAAAAATATGTCTGTTTGTATGGAAAAATTGATATAAGTTTATTATTGTATAACGTTTAATACGTATCAACAAACCTTGACGTCTCTTAACAAACGTATTCCTTATAATTATGAAAGCAAAATTTTTATTTTGACTATATGAAATAAACAAAACTAGACAATAAAAACAGAATTGATTTCTATAAATAAACATAGCAACCTTTGTGTTTTACAATTGTATAACAGACGGGCATATTTAACCAACAAACAGCAGTAAATAAAATGAACGTTAAAGTAAAGTTTCATACGTTCTGAGTTAGTATATCAGAAAATTAGTGAAAGCACTCTCTAGTACGGGCTTAAAAGTACACTTTAAAGTTTAGAAACATTTTACACATATCGTTAAGAGAATTTATTATGAATGTATTCAAATTACTTTCTATTACTTAAGGTATGGTAGTATTAAATTGAACCTATGAAAATTATATTGAAGACATCATTATTCTGCCAATGGCAGACGTTTGTAGAAATGCATTGGTTTTTGCATTCATATTTACCTTGAATTTTTATGATAAATTGTTCAATGGTAATATTATAGTTTACGGCTCGTTATTAATACATAAGAGTATACGATTTTTCAATTGTTACCTTTCTCCAGAGTACAAAACATTGTACAATCTGAGAGAACGTCCACCCGAACCTTAACCCATTGTAATTCAGAGTGTTGTATTTATTAGAATACTTAATTTGTTACGACGTCATATAATTCAATTCTATTTTCAATATACTTTTCTATAGGATGAATAATTTACCTATACCACTTAAATTTCCTTGAAAACACTTTGTTATATAAAAATATGTTTGATGTTTCCCTATTTTATTAAGACATGTAGGTAATCTTAATCATCAAAAACATAATCACAAAACCATTGTAATTTGTAATGAATTTTATGTAATGTGTTTTAAATGAAAACATTAGTAGTAGTTAAGTTAATATTTATTGAGAAATTTTTTATTTTTCATTCAGACATATTAAGCTGTCTAAATAGGCTGATACATGTTCAAGAATAACATAAGTAATAATCTTTTATAGATATTCCGCACATTTTCAAAATGTAAAGTTGAACATTACCTATTATAATAAAAGAGCGAGTCACCTTCATATCATGGTAAAAAAGGAAACATCATAAAGCTAATTATTACGCCATACATCTCAGCTCATTAGTCAACTGTTGTTTGAGAAACTTTCGTACATATGCAACATTTCTCAAACAAGTTTTGGAATGAATCTCCTAGCACAATCTTACACAGCACGTATACATGACATTGTTAGTAAATAGACTAGGGTCTTTATGCAAAATGAAGGTGTATAAAACTGTAACAGCAGTCTTCAATAGTTTTGACGTCTTTACTCTTTTATGTTTCACTTAATAATTTTCATTATTGAAATTAAACTATTGAATGTTTACAATATACCAGGTCTGTAAATATGAAACCGTAATTTGTTCATACGTGGCGCTAGCTGTCAATGAAATTACCGTCAAACTACGTCATTGACGTCATTTATTGTTTTCACATCTGATAAAGATTTTAAACTCACAACCACACAAGTTTCACATAACATTAGTTTTTAATAGCGTTGATCATGTTGAATTCTGTGCCTGGAAACTACGGTTCGGGGACAGCATTGATTTTCTATTACCATTTGAAGTAAATTGCTACAGAAACGCATTGAGAGTTTGTCGAAGTTTATGGTCAGCATTCTTTTTGTAAAGCACAATACACTGAGTGATTTAAAAAATTCAAAGGGGGTGACTTTGACGTGAGAAACGAAGACCGTGGAAGATCACCGAAAAAGTTTGAAGACAACGATTTGCAAGCATTGTTGGATGAGGATGACGTTCAAACGCAACAACAACTCGCGGATCAATTAACCCTCTAAGAGGCTGTGTAACTTTCAAATCACATGATAATAGATCGACACTTTACCAAATAATTTTAGTTTTTATAAGATAACGTGTACGTCTACATTATATAATGTCTATGAGGTAACAAATAACAATATTGATAACGGTTGGCCGCATCGTCAACCTGCAATATCAAAGTAAATGCCTTGCAAGTTGCAGTTTACGATAAGCTGATAATTTAAACTGGCTACTAGTAAATTTGAATTTAAACGGTGCGCACATAACTTCAATTCAAAATGGACCGTTAATCATTTTACCACATGATTTTAGATTTTTATAAGATAACGTATACGTCTAATTTATATAATGTCTCGGAGGTAATAAATAACAATATTGATGGTTGGCAGAGCCGTCAACTTGAAATATCAAAGTACAGTGGCCGGAGTTAATAATCGGACAGCATGATAGTCGAGAAGTTCTTGCTGTATATCATCACTGTTCATCGTTTTGTAATGATGAAAAACAATTATTTCATATGTTAGAAACATGGTTTTTGTTTATTTAATTTGTACATTTTTCGCGTTAATCAATGTTAAACAAAATAATGCTGAATTTTGACATCGCGAAAATATTCTCGAGTATCATGCTGTCCGAATATTAATGCGGGCCACTGTTAATGCCTTGCAAGTTGTCTGCAGATAGAAATCAACAGAATCATCTTGTGCAATTTACATTACTTGTGCTTCTATCTATTCTATTATATTCTACCTGTTAAACAAAACAAAGCATACATAATAGCTTTGGGTTTGCATATCAATAACATATCATTATTACAATTATTAGTTGCAATTTCAAAAATCATTTTGTTACTATTTGTATATGATACAGTTTTGTGACTTTCAGGTTACAGTAGACTATTATGATAGATTTTGATATATTTAGGATAATGCTTGTGCTTTCTTCTATTTTCAGAGTTGTATATCATATACCCAAAATATGGATACATAATCACGTAAAAGTAACAGAGGAATTAGAATTAGACGCATTAGTGGTAATAGATCCGAAGATTCTTTATTGGATTCTGAATCCGGTGGAGATCATTTAGTAGTATTTACCCGACGACGCATAAATATTATTGACAGTGACGATGAATTTAGTACCGAATTATCGTCGATAAGGAAAATTCAGGACCACAAAAAATTGTTTAGCAATCAGTATTCCAGATGAATAATAGTTGTTATCGCCCTTGAAAAGGAGATTGCCCTGAAGACCCCGAAGAATCCTACTCTCCTGTGACCTATTTTAAAAAACTATTTGACAGTGAAATTATAAAAGATATAGTTGACTATACCAATACATATGTACTGCAGTGTGATCCAACAAAGGGATTCCAAAAATAAAATGTTCCAAATGCAACGTACATTTAGGTTTGACGCCAAGTGCAAACTGTTTTATGGAATTTTATGCTGAAGCTTTTATCCACAGAAGTGTAAACATTGTAAGCCGTTGTTACTGCAAAGTTACAAAGTTACAAATTATAATAAAATTGTTTAAACTGGTACATTTTTTGTAATCTCCATGTATAGGTTTGTAATTTTTTATTTTTTGTTGCACAAATTTTCTTATATTTAAGAAAAAATTCGGCCCATAGAGGATTAACTGAGCCATTTATTTTGAAAGTGGCTTAAGTCCATTTATGCTCGAATCGAGATATTCAAGGGTTTGCGTTGGATTAAATTTAAAAATGTGGGTAACAGATAACATAACAGAATAATGTTTTTGGGTTTCTAAAGGTGTCAAATTTATCATCCCAATTAGCATAATTAACATTATTGAAGAAATAATATGTTTTTGATGGTTATGAATGGACTTACGCCATTTTCAAAATCAATGAAACAACGTTTTCAATTATTAGGAAAGTACAAGTCCATAGGAAAAGTAAATTTCTCTTGAAATTAAAATAAATGTATACACTTTTATGTTATAAAATCAAAAAAATATTCAACTTTCATTCTTTGTTAAATAATTTTTACATTAAAATTAATATAGTTCTATTAATTATTATTCAGTCTTCTCCAGTTTATGTACGCGGGAAGGATTTAAAATAACTGTGGTGTGCAGGTGGTATATAATGTTATAAATCCATTAAGGACTTATATTTTAGGTTTGTGAGTGGTCTCGGTTTTTTGTATAGTGATGCCAACTGGATATTATTAAAGTTTTTCAGTCTTCCTCGTTACGGTAGTAAATCCAATGTTTTGAATGGTGCATCCTCGTTCATTGTCGTTTCATAGAATAACTTATATGAATTGCTTCTCAAAAATCTTATCCAACATACTTTAAACCAATTTACTCTTTCACCGTCAGTATTTTTTAGTCTTTCAAAAATCGTATTTTCTGTGGACAGGCACTGTTTCGTTGTTTAAAATAAATTCATTGCACATTGATAATTCAACTGTTACTTTGATAATTAAACATAAAGCTGGAATCTCATAAAATTTTATTGCATAATTATTTTCCATATCCATTTGAAACTCTCACAATGGGACTTACGCCACTTTCAAAATAAACCTTTTCATCGCTTTATTAACCAGCAAATTTTCGTGTTACAAAATCTTAACGATTTTAAATATATTAGTAACAAGTTGTCTCAGAATGAAAAAATCTTGTAAAAATGTAACTACTATTGTAGTTTATTTAAAAAAAAGTCGAGTTAACTACAATAATACTTACGCCACTTTCAAAATAAATGGCTCAAATGTGACACAGAAGCTGTCTCCATACGTCTCCATACGTCTCCATACGTAACCAAATAGTTTTCGAAATTGATCCAGGAGAGTAGAATCCTTCGGGGTTTTTAGGGCATCCTCTTCTCCAAGAGCGATACCAACTATTATTCGTCTGTGCTGATTGCTAAACAATTTTTTATGGCCCTGAAATTTTCCTTATCCGATTCGGTACTAAATTCATCATCACTGTCAATAATATTTATGCGTCGTCGGGTAAATACTACTGAATGATTTTCATTGGACTCAGAATATAATAATGAATCTTCGGATCTATTACCGCTAATGAATCTAATTCTAATTCCTCTATTACTTTTATGTGATTATGTATGCATATTTTGGATATATGATATACAACTGTGAAAATAGGAGAAAGCACAAGCATTGTCCCACATATACCAAAATCTATCATAATAGCCTACTGTAACCTGAAAGTCATGAAACTGTATCATATATATATAGTATCAAAATGATTATTGAAACTGCAGTTTCATTTTCATTGATATGCAAACACAAAGCTACTATGTACGCTTTGTTTTGTTTAATAGATAGAATATAATAGAATAGATAGACGCACAAATAATGTAAATTGCACAAAATGGTTCCGTTGGTTTGTGTCTGCAGACAACTTACAAGGAATTTACTTTGATATTTCAAGTTGGTGGTGGTGTCAACCGTTATCAATATTATTACTCATTACCTCAGAGACATTATATAATTTAGACATATACTTTATCTTCTAAAAAACAAAAATCATTTGGTAAAATGTTGATATATTATTATGTGACTTGAAAGTTACTTTTCAATAATTGTGTTGTAACAAATAGAAGCTTAACCCTTTGTCCTACGATTTGTTTTACGATTGCAGTGATTAGAGCTTCTTTGACGCTTATAATTTTGTTGAGAAAGAAGAAAGTTTATTGTATTTATCGGATGCTTATGTATTCTGAAATAGCTATACATCGACAACAATAAAACAGAATTTCATTTGAGGTTCAAGGGAATTAATAACATCCGTGTTTAATTAATTAATAAATTGCCTTCCAAATCTTTATCACGAGCTTGACTTGTTGTTGCAGTGCAGGAGGTGAATAATCTTCTTTTACAAAATAATCCCAAAGGGAATGATTAGATTGCGTTATTGATACTGAGTTGTTGATTTATAAATGATGTTTCAGTAGCTGTTGAAGAAGCTATTAAAAAATTCTCAGGCATGGACACAGACTTCCAAAAATTATGTAATAATCGCCGGTAAATAATGTGTTGGGATACCCAGGAAACGGATGTTCGACTGCAAGAGGTTCTTCTTTATGAGAAACAGGAGAAGGTCCAAAGACGAGAAGTTGAACTGGATGAAGTATGCGACCGATGTGAACGGAGCTTGAATTTTGTTCCAAGGAGCTCCGAGAAGGACAAAGAAGTCAGAAAGAAGAAGACGAAGGGAGACCACAGGGACAGAACGAGGAGAAGAGAAGGAAAAGAAGAAGAAACGTGGTCTCGCCGCCGCATACCTTACACGACGCGTAATGAGAACATACCAGCGTCGTTCGGCCTGCTATCTGCTATCAAACGGATACCACCGGTTCAACCTCGGATAAACCGTGTACCGGGCCCCAAGCAAATTCGAATTTCGTTTTACATCACGTTTATGGACTTTCTGTGAGACTCTCCCGCGTCCCGTTTCATTCAATTAATTTTGCCCATCGGCTTACTGGACGAATTTTTTAATTGTTCTGTCTCTGCATTCTCGTCGAACCTGTTTCGACTGGTTTCAAAAAGTTTAACAGGTTCATTTTAACTTAATGAAGCATTATACAAGATTCAAAAGAAAATGATATAACCATGACAGAGACGCGAGTCGTAGCTTGAGTATGCATAGTTGAAGCTATGTTTCGAATGAGTAATTTAAAACAGTTTTGTTCGTGTCTAGATCTTATTTAAATGCAGTGAGATATGGTCCGAAGAATAATATTCGTTAAACCTCTTGCATTTCGATTTTTTCACAGTTACGTTAATTATAACGTTATAATAGTACGTATAATTATTAAAACTTGTTTGTTCATTATTTTCATTTCTTACGAGAAGTGGCGCATTTGTACTCGTAGTGTGTATTTATTTATTAAAACGACCATGTGTCGATAATAACAAAGGAAAACAGCAATATTTGTATTTAGTAGAGTCTGTTATGCGGGAGGAATGCTTTAATAATAATTCCAATAAACTATTGTTGTCTCTTATCGTTACAAGCGACCATATGCTTATTTCATGTCCACGTAATTTATTAGGCTTTTATTAAAGGAACATTGTTTGCATTTTTCAAATTGATTTTCAAATTGTTTTTCTTGGTAGAAAGAAATATTAATAGAAAACATCGGAAGAGGAAATTATTAGATTGTGGTAAGCAAAACATTAGTTTTGTATCATTTAAAAAGATATTGAAATGTTCAAAATTTTCAGGAACAAAATCATAAAGTTACCATTAACCGTTATAAATTTATTATCTTGCTTGCCATTATATTTACCTTATTGGTTCTCTTTTGACAAGTGTTCGTGTTCATGGAAACAAATGATATTCTGTAAATTAGTACCAAAAATTATATAAAATGTTAAACTTTGGTTCAAATTAAAAACTTGAGACAGATTCTTATTAAGTAATCATCCAATTGATTATTTTTCAAAGCATGACTTGAACGTAAGTTAATCATGTTGGAAATAATAAATATTTAATAAAACATAATGATCGAACAAACTCTCAATACACAGAGCAACAACGTCAAAATCAATAACTTTTTTACGTTCAACTATTTTTTTCATCCGCAAGGCTCTCTCTCATTGCATGCTACATTTATTCTGTACAAGATTCTTTCTCCTCGCATGCTATATTCATTCTATACTTTTTCTCATATTCTATGATTTTCATTTGAATCTCATTCTGGATAAAACAATCTCAGAAATCAACCTCTAAACGGTGTTGTCTCATCCATTGATTGAAATAAAATAATTTTCTATATTAACGTTTCTATTGATTGAATTAAAATTTCTGAGTTCACAATGACTTCAAAGTAGTAGACATAATAGGTATACATATAAAGGGTGTCCCAAAATTAACGCAAGGTTTGAATTTGCCGCCATTTTCGCAGTAAATTTTTGGCAACCCTGAAAAAAGAACAATTTGACAGCTGAGTGTAGGGTTAGTAAAAATGGAGCGTTATACGATACAACAACGTGTTGTCATTATTGAACAATATTTAAAAAATAATGACAGTTTGGCGGCCGCAGTACGAAAATTTTACATAGAATATGGTCAAAATAGTGTTTTAACCTCGTCAACTGTGAAAAGATTAATTGAAATATTCAGGGAGACTGAATCAGTTGGAAACGCTAAACACACCGGTCGTCCAAAAACGAGCCGTTCAAATGTCAATATTTAAGCAGTGCGTGAGAGTGTTGGTGAAAACCCAGGAACATCAATTCGGCGTAGTGGACAAGAATTGCAAATTTCAAGAAGCTCTCTACAGCGTATACTCACAAAAGATCTGTGTCTCCGTGCTTACAAAATTCAGTTAACACAACAACTGAAGTCTAATGACCATGAACAGCGAAGGGAGTTCGTGGAATGGATTATTGAACATCAACAAGTGGATGCTGATTTTTCGAGCAAAATCATCCTAAGCCATGAAGCACATTTTCACCTTGATGGCTTTGTTAATGGCCAAAATTGCCGTGTTTGTGGTTCGGAGAACCCACATGTGATTGTC
>CM052088.1:15075673-15093101 GCA_028453745.1 Agapostemon virescens
CAGGAAAACAAAGTAATATCAGAGTTAGGATACGAATTAAGTTTTAAGACTTGCGTAAACTTTAATATAAACGCAAAATACTTTTATTGATACTTAATAAATGTGAAAAAAGCCGGCTTTAATAACTACAAACAATAACGGACTACAAATATAACTTTAAATTAAACTTTACCGATATTTTGAACCTTTATGCACACTTGATGTTTGTTGATGTTTCCGAAAGACGATCGAATAGTCGTAACTGAAAACGGAAAAACAACGGCTCCATCGCCTTTTTGGCAAACCTTCTTTAAATTTACCTATATCAAATGCTTATTCTATGTATGGAACATACAAGGATTTCTGAAATTTATAAAACTACATATTTTTGTCTTTTAGATCTTTTTTGCAATAAATTGTATTAAATGTCTTAGGTATCCGACTATGCAGCCAAAATCATCCAAAGAAATATATTTATTTAACATAAATCATCTTCAAACTTTGTCTTATAATTTTACAGAAATAAATAGTATTGTGTGACGTAGCACAGTTTAAAAATGTGTCAAATTTGTCACAAGTATATTTGTTTATCCGAATATGTGCACAAGCTCATAATACCATTTTTGGTAATTCGAAAATTCATTTCAATATTTATCGTTACTAGGCTGCCAATTTTTACAGAAAATAAAGTTATTTGTGTCAGTTGCAAGAAGCAAAAGGTAGATTCAAATTTCGTTCTTTCTTCAATGATCTTGATAAAATTGAAAATAATTTATTGATGTTTTTAAATTCTTTTACTTTAGTAATAGTTTTTAAGTTTTTAAGCTCTAAGTTCTAACAGCTCGTCAGTTTTATTGAAAGCTACTAATCATTTATCAAAATGCTTTCAAGCTCAAATCTTTTCGTTACATTTGAATTATTTAATAAAAAGCTAGTGTTCGGCATTAAGACCTACAAAGTGTTAGAAAACATTCCTTTACCATTAATATTCACGAAATATAATATTCTACTTACCGATTTTCTGCAAAGAGGGAAATACATTTTATGCAAATTGAGACTAATAAAGTAGAGTTGAGGTATTCAAGTAACTAAAACCGTAATTACGCAATTTAATTCAGTTCCTTCTATAACCTATGTATAATTATTTGATAAAAAAATCGTCTTAAATCTTACGCTAATCGAATACATGAGCCGTTTATTTTGAAAGTGGCTTAAAAAAAAGTCAAGCTTAATGTAATATTTACATTTGTACGTTATCTTTTTATATTGTACATAATATATATTCATAATCACTAAGATTTTGTAAAATGAAAATTAGCTGGTTAATAGAATAATAAAGATTTTTATTTTGAAAGTGGCTTAGGTTCCATTTTGAGAGTTCCAAACGGATAGGGTGTATATTATCCAATGAAATGTTATGAGATAAGAGCTTTATGTTTTATTATTAATTGTATTTGTATAGATACAATAGATATTAGTATTGCTCGATTAACCCAGATAATTATTTTTTGTCGATTTAATCACCAAGTATACTCTTTAAATTGATTATAAAAAGAAACTTTCGATATTTTTATAAAATAATGTAACATTGTCTGTCTTAATGCTTTGTAAACGTAGTGAAAATAAGAGTATATTGAGAATTGACTGAGAATATATTGAAAATAAAACTTATTGAGTGAAATAGAATGTACTGGCAATGATAAAATTGATATTGTGGTGGTGTTTATGAAATAAATATTAATAATTAATAATTAATAATTGACGGAATAATATTAAAGGAATTGAGTCATCCAATTTATTAAGATTTTACTGCTATAATAAAAAGGAAAATAAACTTGGTAATGGTAACAGATTGTCTCAAAGTTTTATTTGTTGATTTACAGATTGATTTAAAGATAAGGATAGCTAGAGAAATTATTTATATAAGAAGATAGGGGGTTTAATCCACCACAGAACCCAGAAGTTAATTATTCTGCACGCAAACATGAATTCAAACCAGGTTTGATTGGTTGTATAAAGCTTTTTGGGAGTTAAAAGATTTCTTGTAAAAAATGTAAGCTCGAATGTATATAGTTTCAAAGTATAATATTAGTTTAGGTGAAACTTCGAATTATAGTCTATCCTGTATGTATATGAAAATAAGGGAAATTGTGAAAAATTTATTCAAATCAATTGTTAATTAACGATTTCTATTTATTATTGTAATTTCTAGAAGTTAGACTTTCAAACTTGTTCTAGAATCTAAAAGTGATGAACGCATGTCATTGTAACGTAAGTAATATATTTCACATAAAATTAATTTCAATGACAAAACACTTCCATATCATAATTTAATATCTAATAAAAATATAACAAGTACCATATATTATTATTCTTCGAAATTATTACAAGTGCTGTTATTAAAGTCATTGTATATTATTGGTTCAGAAATGATCACTAGGCGAAAGATCATAATTTCTACCAAAAAAGACAGTACCCAACCAATAATTTCCAATTTTATACAATTTCCAATTTTTATTAGGACTTTTTTATATTGAGTAATAGCGAAGATGAAAAAATATATTAACACGTTGAATGCGGAGCTATTTTGCTTAGCTTTCACGTCACATTTTATTTAACTTTAAATGAAAAGAATACAACTGTGTCTAAGCAAAAGACTCGTTTACACCATTTGTGCTTTTTTGTTTCAATCAAATTTATTTAAATAGTGTGAACATTTCTTAATATTATATAAATTATACATAACACATTAATTTATAAATTTGATACCGTCAGTCCCTAGGGACGTGTAAACGTACAAAAATATTTTACACTTAATTAAAATATATCGCAAATGTTTATTGAATGAAAAGTAGTGAAACGGTAGATATTAGAGTGTTTTTTTATAAATGTTTTTGTTCAATAAATTTTTCCTTGTTAATAGAAATTTTTAAAAAATGTTCACCGTATACAATTCAAATGTTCAATCATATGACTGCAATAAATTTTACAAGATTTAGATATACTTGTACCCTGTTATTCTTTGCCAGTTTAGTAAAAAATTGTATAATTATATTAAAATAATAACATTAATCTTTATTTTTAAATTGAAATGATTTTCTTGCGTCTTTTCAATCAAGATATGTGAAGTAATTGCAGTTGATACATTTAAAATGCATAATATTGTAAAAGTTCACATATTTAAAATGTATAAAATACATTAATGATATTTTGTATAGATTCATTCTAATCTTGATATGTGAAATTTTGATATTAATTTAAAAACCTTTCAGGTTGTTATTGCGGCATTTGTTAAATTCTATTAAAAAAATGACTAAAAGTTGCATAATATACATTTTTCTAAAATTTAATAAAATTACTCTGTTCGAAATTTCTTTCAACAAACGATTTGTTAATAAAAGATATAATTAATTAAATCAATAACGGTAGCTAATATATATATTTTAAATGGAGTTTATAATTGATAAAATACATTTATTGCTATCACTGACAGATAACCCTAGTTAATTTCAATGAACAAACACGTATTTAAAAAGATATGTTTATTAAAATCCTGTATAAGTCATGCTAATTTTACTTGTATAGTTGAATGAACAAATTAAAGTGATTACTTAAATAAAAATAATCAAATTTTATGTTCCAAAATTGTAATTTATCCAACAATGTAATAAAATAAATCTTGTGTACTGTATCTTCTGTTCTTATATTAAGGTGGTATAAATACTAAAGTAAATGAAGACCTCAAATTCTTAACAAAACATAAGAATATGTTAATCTAAATACTGATGCATATTAGAAAATCACGGCAAACTGAAGACACTGTTTTCCTAGTTTTACAGATATACAGTGGCCGGCGTTAATATTCGGACACCATGATACTCGAGAAGTTCTTGCTGTACTTCTCCACTGTTAACGAACTTCAAGATTTAGTCGTTTTGTAATGATAAAAAACACTTATTTTAAATACTAGAAACATAGTTTTTATTTATTTAATGTACAAACTTTTCGCGTTAATCAATGTTAAACATAATAATGCTCAACTTTGACATCGCAAAAATATTCGGAGACTTCGCGAATTATAATTTTGTAATTAAAAATGTACATATATTTTAATAAAAGGATATCGATTTTAGTACTTTGTTGAATTACCTTGTTTTTTCATTGCATAATGAAATAACTTCATTTAAATATTTTAACAGAATACGTGACCATTCTTCGCTCAAACGTAATTTTAATTCTTCCTTCGAACTTATCGGTGATATTCTAATTCGACGATCAAAATGATCCCATAAATTTTTTATTGGATTTAGAACCGGTGACTGTGGAGGAGGTTACAATACTTTTGGAAAATTGTACAATAAATATTCTTGAACTACACATGATTTGTGTTTCGGATCATTATCTTGATTAAATTTAAAACGGTGGCGAATGTTCATATGAGTGGTACTTTTTATTAAATCTTGTTTCCAAGTATGTAAATATTTATTTTTATCCAGAATTCCAGCAATGAAAACTAATTCGTCCATTCCAGCAGCCATGATACAATCCCAAACCATTACAAGTCCTCCGCAGTGTTTCCGGGTAGGTCTGAGATTTTTAGTATGGAGCTCTTCATTGACTTTACGCCATACAAGTTTGTATCCATTTGACTCAAAAACATTGTACTTGCTTTTATCTGCAAAAATGACATCTTTCCATCATACTTCCGTTTTAGAAATGTATTCCGTGGCGAACAGTAATCTTTTCTTTCGATGCGCATCGTTAATATATGGTTTTTTTCGTGGAATTCTACCATGGTATTCACTTTCACTGTATCGTAATAAACTTTCTTTCTAACTAATCCTATTAGGTTGGGGAAAAAGTAATCCATTTTTTTCGGTAGATGGATATAGTGATCCAACAACTTAAGATTTGTGCTCATTGTAAAGGTGACATTTCGCATTAAAAAAATTCTTTTTCTGTTTTTTGTTTGATCCAGTCAGTTGTGAGTTACAGGGTGTTAACAATGAAAGTCAACAAAGAGAAAATTCGGCACATTTTACAATTTTTCTTTCATAAAGGCGAAAATGTAAGCCAGGCGGCTGAAATTGTGAATGGTGTTTATGGTGCCGATACTGTAACAGCAAATCGCGTGCAATTTTGGTTTCGTCGATTTCGTTCAGGTATTTTTGATGTTAAAGATGCACCTCGCACAGGTAGGCCTGTCGTCAAAAATGTCGATAAAATCACAGAAATAATCGAAGTTGACCAACATGATAGCAGTCGTAGCATCGCCCACGAGTTAAAGATCGACCATAAAACAGTTTTAAACCATTTGCACAAAGCTGGATTAAAAAAGAAGCTCGATGTTGGGTTCCATACTAATTAACACAAAGAAACATGATGGATCGAATTTCCATCTGCGAAGCCTTGGCCAAACGGAATGAAATCGACCCATTTCTTAAATGGATGGTGACTGGGGATGAGAAATGGATGACATACGACAACATTGTGAGAAAACGATCGTGGTCAAAGCGCGATGAAGCAGCTCAAACGGTGGCCAAATCAGGACTAGCAACCAGGAAGATTCTGCTGTGCATTTGGTGAGGCTGGGAAGGAATCATTTATTATGAGTTGCTTCCATATGGTCAAACACTAAATTCGGATCTCTACTGTCAGCAACTGGACCGTTTAAAGCTAGCGATTGAACAGAAACGGCCAGAATTGACCAACAGGAGAGGTGTTGAGTTCCATCGGGACAACGCCAGGGCACACACGTCTATAGTGACTTGCCAAAAACTCCGAGAGCTTGGTTGGGAAGTTTTGATGCATCCACCATATAGTCCGGACCCCGCACCAAGCGATTACCATGTTTTTCTTGCATTGCAAAACTTCCTTAGTGATAAGAAATTGGCACAAAGAGAATATTCTGAAAATCGATTACTAAAGCTTTTCGCCAATAGGGACCAAGACTTCTATGAGAGAGGCATTATGAAGCTACCTTTCAAATGGCAACAAATTATAGAACAAAACGGTGCATATTTAACCCAAATCGGACAATCCGAAACATGTTAAATGAAGTCTTGAAGTTCGCGTAAAAGTAATGGATTTCTTTTTCCCCAACCTAATATTACGTTTGTTACGAACGTCAAGTAATTTTGAAGGACCACATTGAGGAATAGATTCGATTCTATCCTGAAGATTATATCTTCGTATGATGTCCGCTACAATACTCTTACTAAACTGTAATAATATACCGATTTCTCAGTATGATTTCCCTTTCTCGCGATTATAAATAACAAGTAGACGTACATCAGACGATGTCTTTTTACCTTTACGTGGAATTTTCACAACTAATACGTACGATACGAACGAAGTTCGAAATAACACTAACTTTACCAGATAGTGCTTACATCTTATGTTTACAAACATTGCCACCGAACGCTGTACCTGGCTTAACAGGACGGTCAAACTGCGAAGCGTATGGAATGTCCGAATATTTCTGCGATGTCAAAATTGAGCAACATTTTGTTTAACATTGATTAACGCCAAAAGTGTACAAATTAAATAAGTAAAAACTACGTTTCTAGTATTTAAAATAAATGTTGTCTATAATTACAAAACCATGAATTCTTTAAGTCTCTTAACAGTAGAGATATACAGCAAAAATTTCTCGAGTATCGTGGTGTCCGAATATTAATGCGGGCTACTGTAGAAGCAAATAAAAACTTTTGGGACTCATATTATTCGTACATTAACCGTAGGATTTAAAACTAGATACTTCATTAGTTATAAGGGCGTCACTATAGGGATTAGTAAAAAGCTTTCATTTTCGTCATACTATATTTAACAAGATTCCAAATTTTCCTGGTTACTTTTCGATCATTGTTAGGATACTCAGAATATAACAAAATTTTTCATTTTCTTAATTTTTCCTTCTATGTTCGGTATTCCTTCTATTTCCTTCTAAGTTCGTCCTCTAAAGACGGGGGTCAAATAACAAAGAATCAGCAACTCAGCAAAATTTCAATGATGCCAGAAATTATCGGTTGGATATCTCTCGTCGACAGCAGACAAAATTGTTTTCGTTAAATTACCTCTTACAAGTTTGTTAGAAATTATGAAGAAAAACTAAATCGAATTCGAAACAAGACGTTTCACAAAATGGTTTGAAAACAATCTGGTGCAAACGAAAATGCATTCGGACAAGAAAAGTGACCGCTGCATCGGTTTTCATCGGCAGTTAGGAAGCCTCCTATCGTTAAATATCGTCTAAACAGCAATGGGGCCAGTGTCCTTCAAACTATCTCGAAGGGTGACGGGTAAATAATTGACGCAATTCATTCTACAATTGTATTAAACCTCCTATTTTATTATCTCTGCTTTTTGAGCGGTCTGTCTTGAAATTTTTCGCGGGTTTTCCTTATTTGCGTCGTTTCGTTTATCCGCGATCTCGGTTGATCGCGTGTTTTCTCGTTTCGTGCATTGTCATGTTTTTCCATCCGTTCACGGACACAGTTTCGAACGATTCTCGATCCTAATCGGTTCGAGAAATCGCGTTCATTCGTTGCGGCTCGGTTTTCTCGTCTTCCTGTCGTTCTTTCGTTCGTCGGACGTTCGCGGGCACGGCTCTCCATTATCGATACAAATATTAGCAATAAAAATAGCGACATAATTTTGATAATTCCACGGTTACGCGGACGCGTAACAAGCGTGTGTTTGTATTGGATATTTTGAACACGAGTAACGGATCTCGTGGTCAGTGATGGGCAGCGTCAAATGCTTTTGTCACTGAAATATATGTTTCACGAACAAGTTTTCGGTATTCGATGAGCCTTTAAACACAAGTTACAGAAGTATGTCACAGCATAATCGATTAGATTGCATGCCAAAGTATTCGTCAATTGATTTACCATATGTATGGATTAGAAGCGTGCTATAATCACATAAAAATCGAATAAAATATTTAAATAAATTTCAAGTTCGAAAAAAAAATGAATAACGAGTACATAATGTATTCGTCATTCGAATGTCGTTTGAAGTGCTTCTAGCCCATCACTGTTCATAGCGAATGCAATTAGATCGTCGCAAATGTTTATACGTCTCGAAACACTCGGATCAAATGGAAGTTCGTACCGTCCATTAGGAGACTCGCTGAGTTTAAGCAACGAGTTTCAAAACCATATTTTTGTTGACGTTTTTCCGAGTCGGTTATGTCATAGATGCATAAACATTCACGGTTTGATAATCAATTTCGAATGCTGTTCAACGCATGGAACACTCTCTGCTCATTGTTGTTCATTAAACAATCACGCATATCATAAATTAACAAAACATTTTACGCGTAACAAATAATAATTGTCAAAGGAACTGTTCGCTTCAATGTTTGAGGTGAATGATGTTTACTATTCTCACTCTTTATTTATTATTCAAATTGTTCACCATTGCCATGGTCTGCGCATCTTACAAATTGCGCTGTGGTACGTTTGAAGATTATTCGAATAATTAAATGTTTGTTCGCGTTTGAATGATTATTACGGGATTTCGTCTAACGTGATTCCTGAATCCTTGAGCGGTTTTATTTGAACATAAACTTTTGTCCTCTATTTTCGATCCTTTGAGTCTTCATTATTATTTTTGTTTTGAATAAATTTAATGTAACAGAAGCGCGTAGAAATGTAAAATTTTTGTTCATTGTAAATACCGTTTTAACCAGCTTTTACATATCGACGACGATAAATGTTCAAATTCTAATTTCACACTTTCTAAGGTTACAGACATATACAAGAAAGTATATTTTTAAATTCGTCAACAGCGTTAATTAGAATTTATTCAGTTTACATCAATTATAATTTATTTTAATAAATTTTTAACATTTGAGCTATAACAGTATAGTTATTATTTATTTATTTGTTTTGTACACAACAATTATTTACTTACTATGCTTCACAAGACACTCGGAGAAAATCAAGAGATCATTTACTATTTTTCTTTATATTTTCCTTTGAAGAAATAATGTTTGTTAAAAAAATGTAGAAACGACTGTTATTTATATGTATCGTAAGAATCGAAAGAATATGTTAATATATATATGGAAAACTCAATTTTTCTGAAATTTACATATTATATATGTTATTTTACGTAGTTGTAGTGTAATTAAATTGATATTTCATGTGATTTTCGTAAAAGAAGTTAAATATTTATAAGTATCGATTAATTGTAACACAATTGTGTAAAGTGATTTATAATCAAACATAAATATTGACAGGAAGATTAAATGTTGGCAAATAATACACAAATATTGAAAATAAAGTATCATTATGCAAAACAAAAGAGAATATCTTGATTCGCATAGATCTAGAGCATCTTTGCCTATCTGTTATGGTCTATTCATCCAGTTTATAGTTTTCTTCTGTTATATTTACAATAATCTCTGTTTTATATATATTTATATATATATGTACGAATAAATATTTCTTTTTAAATTATTTGTTTTTATAATACAAAATCCCTCAAGATAATTGAATATTACTTGCTCACTTTATCCTTTATAATTACTTTCTGCAGATATTTACAAATCTGTACCGTTTCCCAAATAAACATTAAAATTCACCGTCGTACGTTAAAAGAATCACTGATCGGAGAACCTAATTGAAATGTACAGACACGGAGACTCAAAGGATCGAAATATTTAATAGAATAAATGTTCACAAAGTTGTGCACTTGATATTGTAAAATAACAGCAATTATAAACAATCAAATGAAAATTTCGTTGAGTGTACTTTAAGCATAATACTGTTCGGAATGATTCATTCGCAAGAAGAAATGTTCAAGTCGAATGATCATAATTAATTTCTTCGTCCATTCTTACTTCATTGTTGCAATAGTTTTACATACACTTATCTATAGGTTACGATAGCTTAATCGCGAGTTTATGTTGTACTGTTCACTTTCACGAATCATCTGACGAATAAACTTACTAGGTGATATCCTTATAATTTAATTCAATAATAATTATTCGAATGAACCTTCGATCGCAGAGTCAATACATGATTTCTCGGTTGAATGTTTCACTTACATTCGTGCCGGGAGAGTGAAATATTCAACCGTACAGTTGTTGTACAGAATTCCAGTTGATTACGCTTCTTCGGATGTTACTATTCACGATTCTTATAATATGTTACAAATAATGCTTTCCGCTTCAAGTGTGTATAAATTTCACTTAAGTTATCTCTCTTTGATAGCATTCGCCGATTCGCGATTTAACGAATAAACGTTGCTACGGCATTCGGGTAATTTGTTCGTCGCCATCGGAGAACAATTATTATGCAAACGATAAGGTACAAACAAGGCAACGATTCAGGGAAGATAAATGTACACGGTTTGCTGCAAAAGTCTCCGAACATAAACCGACGGAACCAATGTTTTTCGTTCGGTATTGATGGTTTTTGTTATTTATAGCCAGGCGTAGATATCATGCGAGTCTATAGGATGCAGGATTCTATAAAATTCAATACGATAAACAATTTAATAAAGTCTTTGAGGCTTTCGTTTCATTTGAAATCCTAATCCTTAGCGGAGGAAACATATTTTTATTTGATTCTGGTTTCTGTAAATTCAACTGTAAGGAGACTATTTATCCGCAAGGCACAGCTCTTGCGGAATATTATCGAAAATTGTATGGTGCGGAATGAGTGCATAGTTTACAATTACTATGCAAACTCTATAAAGATGTTTAGTACATGTTAGAAGATGGTGGTAACAATGACTATATTTGTTGTTCACTGATTTTAAGGAGTGTATATACAGGGTGTCCCACATAAATGGGAACACCTAAATATCTTTCGTATTTACAGTCCTATTAGAAAACTTCAGAGGACAAAGTGACACTATTGCAAGGGGGGGCAATATAATGGTGAAGAAAAAAATGTTGTATGTCGTGTTTTTTAATGAAATCTCGAGATTACCGATGTTTTTTTAAATGGAATAGTATATTTTTCTTACGATAGCATGATAGACAATAAAAAACTGAATTTAGTGGATACCACCTTTTTGACCTTAAAATGACCTTGAGCAAGAATAATCATGTTGAAGCGGATGAAATGTGGAAGTTTAAAACTTACGTGTCTCAGCAAAGATTGCGCGTTGTTTACGTCGGGTTGACCTTTACATATCATAATAAATGTTCGAAATAGTTTTCATAGTAAACAGCATATGTTTATGTTAGAGTATGTATCATTGAGATCGTTAACAGAAGGTTAATCGGTTAGAATAAGTACGTTGTTCCTTCTGCATTATTCGAGTTCGAAACGTGAAAGTGATAACAATGCGTTATAGTGTACAGGAACGAATCGATATGGTTTTCACTTATGGCGAAAGCCACCAATCTTTGAGGCAAGCAGTACGTTTGTGTCGTGAAAAATTTGTGAATCGTATTTGTCCTTCTTTACGCGCATTTTCCGTCGTGGTAAAACAATTTAAAAATACCGGTAGTGTAAAACAACAACGTCAGAGGATATGCGGCAAAGGATTACTGCAGCATGTGCTTCATTACGTCTCAGGAAATCGACAATGCCTACAGATCATTTATTAAAAGATTGCAACATTGCATAAATGAGGATGGTCAACATTTCGAACATTTATTATGATATGTAAAGGTCAACCCGACGTAAACAACGCGCAATCTTTGCTGAGACACGTAAGTTTTAAACTTCCACATTTCATCCGCTTCAACGTGATTATTCTTGCTCAAGATCAAGAAGGTGGTATCCACTAAATTCAGTTTTTTATTGTCTATCATGCTATCGTAAGGAAAATATACTATTCCATTTAAAAAAACATCGGTGACCTTGAAATTTCATTAAAAAACACGACATAAACAATTTTTTTCTTCATCATTATATTGCCCCCTGCAATAGTATCACTTTGTCCTATGAAGTTTTCTGATAGGACTGTAAATACGAAAGATATTTAGGTGTTCCCATTTTTGTGGGACACCCTGTATATGTATCATCGTTCTATTTGCTTTCTTTCTCTGATTTGGGCATGTAGATGAAATAATTATAGAATTTATTGTATTTTGCGATCTTCTACTATCTTGGAAACTGTATATCAGCGGTTCCAAAGACTATATGTTTTATGAGTAGTGGAATAAATCTTTTTCGAAGAGAACCGATGTTAAGTTGTACTATAAATAGTGAAAGTCATCAATATCTTAGAAAAATGTTTCAATTTTGGTTCAGAAACTGTTGGTACGAACCGTGTAGTTAGAAGAAAATCAATTAGTCACTCAAGGACACCAACTGTTTTACGATTTCTATCAACGCTCGTTAGCATCGTTCACTTCGGATGAAGTTTAAGTTTGCCGTACAAATGCTTCAAGTTCCAATCCGTATTATTAAGTATTATACTTTTCTATGGTTGGTCGTCACGTGAATTGTGTTAATACTCAATCCTGCTATTGCAGACATTATATAAACATACATGTATACAGACATGCTGTCTAAAATTTTACATTCTGAATAACAGCAATCATAGTTTCTGTTCAATTTAAAAAGATACACATTTCAGATGTATAAACACAGAGAATGAAGTAGCAAAGTAGGAAGCAGATAGAACGCAATCATTTGACACGATGCATTTAATATCTGATAGATATGTTTTCAATAAATTTTAATCGATATACATATATTTGGTTGTCCAACGAAAATACTTATGAAATATTGTAAATTTATTCATAAATGAGTTGCTAATTTTTCTGAAAAATGTGACAAATATGAAAGCATATAAATGAATTTAACAGATATTTGTTAAAGTAAAGTATAATAGTTAAGCTAAAGTTAATTGTACGTTTTTCAACGTTATTTACTATGCTGAAGTCATTAAAAAAGTGGAGAAATTTATAAATAATATTAAAATTATGACCATTTCGACAGAAATATTGAATTCTAAATAAAATGTTTAAAATTAATAGAATACTATAATAAATAAAAGTTACAATTGCCTCAATTTCTTGAAATATTTAATTAATGATCAATATCGAATATCGCAATTTATACTGCGAATGGTTTTTAATAAACGTCGCAGTGAAAGACTTGAAAACGTATTTGCGAATTGTCGAAACGAAAATTGTGACAAATGTTAAGAGTAAAAGTGAAGTAGGTACCAAGATGGTAGTATAACAGATCACTATTATAATATACATAATATAATATAACAAACCATTATTTCTGACATTACGACTGATACCTATCTGCAATATGTAGTAGTCACTGCATAGATCGAAGTTAGTATTCTTCGTCTGTTCTACCAGTGTCTGCATTATCAAATAAGTAATAGGGAAAGTTTTTAAAATTATATTGCAAGTGTAACTGTATATAGTTCTTAAATATAAAATATTATCTGCAATATCGCATAGTAACTTTTTTAAAAATTACTAAACTATAATGTAGAAGTTAATGGTAATGTGCATCGATTTGTTTCTTTTCAACTATTAAATTTACAAAATATTGGTTTCAATGTGAGATATTGAGTACATAGAAATTTTTTACATTTGCATAAATTAAAACAGAGGTATGTACGTTACACTGTATCTTCATGTTTATTTTTTTGTAACTTTTATTTTTATCATAAAAATCTCAAGAATTGTTACTAACAAAAATTGGCAGAAACTCTGCTGAATACTTGACGTATCCAAGTTAGGCTCATGTAATTGTGCTGTAGCTGTGAAAGTGAACACTTTTTCTCTTACTCGCATCAAGTTGAAAAGATGTTACATTTCTTACGAAGTGTTTGCATTAACATTTCAAATTAAATATTCATCGACATACTGAAAAAAAACGTTGTTCAATTTTTGAAAATCTTTCGCTATCACAAAATTAAAGTTTGTCTGTTTACTTTATTCATCACTCCGATTTTGAAAATTCCTTTACTCTCTCCAAGATATCGTTTCATATTTGTATTCTAAATATCTCGAAAAAATTGTCACAAAAACAAAAACGTGATTCGTATCACCGGCTCCCTTGTTTATCTCTCCTTCTCTAAACAATTTTTACTTTATCGATTATAACTTTAAAATTTGTAGCTTCTATTCACAACTGTTCGAGTGATCTAGAATAAAATCGAACTTCCGTTGAAAAAAGAAACGACGATGAATATGCATTTTAACGAAGCAATAGCCTTGAGCATCTATGTGATTTTCTTTCAACTATTCTCTGTCATTCGTTTGGTGAAACAGTCGTTTTGAAATTCGTGGAAACGCAGTGAACGATCTTTCACCGCCTTAAAGCTAAGTTGAGTCCTATGTCTGTAAGTGAACGTGGGAATCCTTCTAATTAATACAAGACACAATTGGTGAACAAACAATCCCCATTCTCGCTTTTGATGTTCGACGCTCGTTAAAATACGAATAAGACTTCAATTCCTGCGTATCAATAAGATAATGCGATGTTGTGTTACACGTATATATAAAGACCGAATCCAAAAGTCGAATCGCTATACAAATGGTACTAAATATGGCGAGCACGCGTTAAGGATTTCAGCGAGAAGTGTTAACACTTTCGCGGACGATCACGTATTGTTACGTTCTTTTTTCTTCAGGACGATAAGATAGCACTGCGTCTTTTTCGATATTACAAATGGCGACGTAGCACTCAGTCTATGCAAACTTTAGCAACTATAACGGTGAGGCGACAGACAGGTTTACCGATAAAAGTAACGAAGCTATTAACGCTACACTCTACGATATACTTTGTTACGAATCTTGCGTGCACGTGTCTTTGAATAAAGTTTAGGAATTTACACGGTTTACTTTTCAGTAACGTAAAGAAATATGAGAAATTGATACACATCGAATACGTATAAAAGTGATCGACAAATATGGTGATTAGAAAAATGATTCTGCTTCTGCTCTTTTATCGGTAACCGTGGAGTCGATGTATTATTCTTTTTCCAAATTAGAAACGGTTAGCGCCACGATATTTTCATATTTGTTTATCTTTAGTTTCTTTTCAAAGACGTATTGAAATTCGGATGATGGTTCCCAGGTTCGAATGCATTCAAGGATTATCGGCTGCGAAAGTTTTAACAATCGTGTCTGACGTATTATTGATAGTAACTACTCGAAGCATCGTTTCTCAAACGTCCACGGTTGATAAGGGAACAGCGGTGGAGGAATTATCATTTCCATGTTGCGTTCAGTTCGTTTATTAATTGTGTATAATAACGACGAGCACACTTACAATTAGCGACAACGTAATTTTAATAAAATAATAACCACTTTGGGGGGAGGGGGGAACAAAGGGTAACGCAAATGGTACAGATCGTGCGTGCACATGTTATGCCAAGGTCCAGAGGAAGGTCAGTCAAAAAAGTCAATCAATAAATAAACAATAGGTGAACAAACAACGAAAGTACTCGAATGAAAAAATAACGTTAACGCAGTATTTACTTAAAAGAGTAATGACAATGTAATAAGAAACGAGCCACAAATTTAACGATTATCTTAATATCTAAATCTCTCGTTTTAGAATCAACGTAAAACAAGCGTAAAATGACCTGAAACCATGTTTTTCCGTTGAGATACAAACGAATTTTAAGAAACAAAGATTAACATATTCCACAAACAACGAATATACGTGGTTAATAAACTAAAATTGTAATTTTTTGTTTCTTAACACAATCCAAGTAATTTGTTTTCTCGTATCAAATGTCAGAGCATCGAAGAAAGTAGAAAAGTTACAAATAAAGTGGATATAAATTGATAATCGTTCTTCCTGGATAAGAGAGGTTCACCGAATAAAAACAACTATATTTTCATTGTCGAAACAAGAAATTACATATTGCTCCGTTAGTGTTGATTTACGAATCTACGTCATCTAGTTACTCGTGTTACACGTTTTCCTACTCTAAATTCTAAGCTTCGTTCCTCTCGGCTCACTCTATGTACATTTATATACACAATTCACTTTCGATGTAATAAAGACGTTTATAAATTAAAATTAAATTACTTAGGCTAAATTAAATTATAATAAATTAATCGCGTGGTGTCGTTGAAGGATCGATGAGAAGCGAACATAGAGAAAATAACAGAAGGTTGGTAGGTACATTTGGGATTTCGTAGACAAAGTGTTACCAAACGAACATTTAACGTGGCAGATTTTCAAAATTTCAAAAATTACAGCAAGCAACTTACACTTGTTACGTGAATTATGGAATATATTAAATAACAAAACGAGTAGTTTTGTAATCTTTAGTAAACAACATTTAAATTCACATAAAATTCTAATGTTAACAAACGAAAACAAAGTATAATTTTGAGAAACGTTGCTTAAAGTGTTAATTCTATATATTATATTTACTTAATCAAGCAAAGGAATACATCACAAAGAGATTAATTTAGCAAGAAATAATTCGTATTGACGTACGTAGCTGTTAATGGTTGACCGGATAATTGCGATCGTAGATCATGTTCTTCTTTGTTAAGATTGTTTATCTTTTATTTATATGCTTTATAAATACGTTGACGTAAAATCCTACTGCATTTTTCTGCCTTGATAACGTAATTTATTAACAGCTAGTATATTCTCCACATAGTTTTCTCTTTTAAAAGCAATTCTTACCGTTGAAAATCATTTCTTGCTAAATTCGCTCCTCGAGTGAAAATGTTTCATCCTTGGATAAATGTAACGCTACGACGAACTATGAATTATTATAAAATAGCGTTTACCGACATTAAGACTGACAAAATGTATAGACCGGGGACTGCGATCGTGTGTGTAACAATAAGATCGTCAAACTTGAAGAGAATCAGAAATATCCACAGCTAAAAAGTTGAAGGTCTGGGAGCACGGAGGGGGATCGTTGACAAAAATTTGTACAAAATTTAAGCAAACGCGTACCTGGTTTTTGTTCTCGAGGCAAAAGTTAGCAACTTGTAATTCTGGCGTTTTCGGTGCCGACGGATTCGATTATTATTAAACGACAATTATCGTTAATAGGTGGTTTCGAAAGTTTGTGCAATCAATTTTGGCGATTTCCATGAGAATCTTTACGTAGAAACGAATGATCGTGTCAATAATAATGCTTGGACTTCTGAAGAATCGCGAATTTGACGAGTATTTGTGAGATGATCCATGTGATGAATTTCCGCGCGACAATCGAGACGACGATGACGATGGTGGGCGAGTTCGTGATCTGCGACAATGTTCGTTAGGAACCGGAAATGGGATGAGCCGATGGACACCGCAACGTGTCCTCGCTGCTTCGACTTCTTTGCTTCCTTATGCGGTGAATCGGCCTGTGTCAACCAATCTTTATCCATCGATCAATCGAGTATTCGAGGGCGAACAGCCATCTGTAAAATTCAGAGATTTGCTAATAGAACTCAGTCGTTTGTATATTTTCATTAACCAGCTAAGCGCGGAATTTGATTATAGAAATCCCCCACAGGGTGCGGAATTAAAATCAAGTA
>CM052088.1:15100750-15112592 GCA_028453745.1 Agapostemon virescens
ATGTTTTCATGTTCCATCATAAAGTAGTTCTGGGAGTTCGTTCAAACTGCAAACATATTTATTTTGAATAGAAACTGTCGAAATTGAATTCTACGTCAGTAAAAGTTACACTTCCAATTTTTATAAAAAAAATAGCACGTTTATTAAAACACGAAAAGTTAAAAGTGATCGTGAAAGTGCACAGTTACTGATGAAAAAACGTATTGTGATAGATATTACCAAAAGATATAAAAAAAAATCGAATAGAATTTTAGAAACAAAAAGAATCATTCCAAAGTTTGATTGAAGCGAAGAGAGAAAAATTACAAGGGAAGTTAAAAACAATTCACATTGTAGTCCTTCTAAATTGGCTCCAGTGATTAATGAAGACAGTGGAAAAACAAGTTAGTGCTGAAATCATGCTTAGAGTACCGAGAAACAATTAGTTTAATAGTCGAATCGCGTGAAGGAAGCCGTATATAAACGACATAAATAGGCAAAAAGGTTACCTTTCGCTAAACAGTTAATTAAGAAGCCTCAAGATTGATGAAGTATTATACTTTTTGTTCAGATAGAAAGAAGTATAGTACGAGGAAGAGCACAGAAACTGTTAAACTCCATTTAAAGCCTATTTTATTATAAGAAGGCAGTTATGTGATTGTATGAGGTTGCACTTCGAGTAAGGAGTTACCATAATCACATAAACTGGATTTATCGAATATTTCGTAGTTCAGAAGAGCCATAACGTAGAATAACAATTTTTCATTTCAGGATGTCATTTGGAATAAATCAATGATGCAAATTTCTGGTGCATACGTATTTTGAGGTGCCATTTTGCCTTCGCGTTTGACCACTACAAATTATGTTAACCCTTTACCATACCATTTTCTTTGTAACCAATGTTATTATACCATCTTTATCATTAGTAATGTTACAGAAGAGAAAAGACAATTCGTATCTTTTATACTGTTACATCTACTTCAATGTTTAAATATTGATTAAAAATGAACATTTGATTTCGTCTAAAAAGAAAGGCATGATATTTATATTTGTTACAGTTTATTTAAAATTTTAACACGAGTCTGTCTCGTTATAATATGGCAAAGGGTTAACGTATGTCAATACACACGAAAATTTCCGGTAATCACTTATTCTTTACATTAATTATTTTTATTCTGATCGATATAGTTGTATTTGTGAAAATCTCACTACGCTGTATTATTTATGCTACATTCTCGATTGTTCCCATAAGTAAATGCAACAAATAATATGCAACTACTTATACTAGTTTTACTAGACAACAGAGAAATAGCTAAGAAATATTTTTGAATCGAAAAATATAAAAATGTTATTCTACAATTTCTCTTTACTATGTCATCTAATATTGTTTTAAATTTCATCATTAGTTCAATAATTACATTCGTTACCAGTATTTCTCTCGTTAACAAACATTATAAACATAACTTTCTTTCAAATTCAACGTACCCTTTGATAAAGTTTAAAAAAACATATTATCATAGAAAAGTTACACATTCCAGAAGTTGATATTACTTTTTATAAGTTTAAATAATTGTAAGTGTTAGATATATAGTGGCTGACAAAAGTATTCGGACACTCTTCGAACCTAAATAACTTTTTTAAGATTGGACCGAACGTCTTCACTTTTCCTGAGCAATTAGTTGCATTGATTTAATAAGTGATATGTAAAATGTATTTTGTAGATATTGGAATTGGTATGAATTACATAACCAATAAAAAAGGAACTTTTTAAATACTTTTTATTTGAGCCCCGTACTAAAAATTTTAAAGACGCATCTGGTAGATCTATGATAGTTATATACATGTAGAAAAATTCATTGAAATCGATCGACATACACACGAGCTGCATGCCATCGAAAATGGTCAAAATCGCAATTTTTCACGGTTCTTGGTCAATTTCTGTTTAAACTCCACAAATTCTTACATCTTTCTATGCGTGCCATTTTTTCCCGGATCAATCGATTTCAGTGAAATTTTCAGCATGTGTATAACTAAGACAGTTCTGAAAAACGCATATTTTAAATTTTCATTACGAGTTAAAATAAAAATGTTTTAAAAAATGTCTTTCCTACTTTTTCACGTAATTTCTACCAATTAGAATTATTTTAAAATTATTTTTGCATATAATTTAGTAAATCTATTAATAGGACTTTCAGTAATTGTTCTGTAACAAAATGAAGCTTAAAAATTGCGTTTACATTGTATTTTTTAATAAAATTAATAGGCAACATTACCGAGGCTGCCTAGTTGATTCGCAATAAAAATGGCTGTCAACGTTGAGATATCCATTAAAATATTTTCAATCATGAACCATGGACCTTGAAGAATTCTAAAATAATGACTGATCGGTAAAGTGTTAAAAATGTATTCATAAAGTTTGAAGAAACCGATAAGGTTTAAGTTAAAGATAATTTTTTACAATCCGTTGTTATTAATAATAATTAAATCTTCTAAAGTCTATATAATTCTTAATTTACAAATTGTATTTTTAAGTAGAAGTAACAAAAAGATAAAAACAAGAAAAAGCACTGTTTTTATAGTTTGTGCAAAATATCCTTTCCTATACTATGTTTTGTTCCGTTTAATTTGTCTATGTGAAGGAAAACATATTCTACGTGGTTTATTATTTGACAAATCTGCATAAGATAACTACAGTTAATTTTTTATTTATATAATTTTTTGGAATAATTTAATACGTTAGATTAAAATTTGTATAGAATGGATATATGGATTGTTCCGCTTCATGCATAAATGATACAAATTACGCATATTTTAATATCAATTCGCTTCCAAATATGTAACTCATACTATTACATAATGATAAGCGAGGTAATTACGTAGACGTGTTCATTGTATAGTATTAATTGACTTGTTTTTCTGTACAATGTTCCTGCATTATTTTGGTTGCTGTAGAACTCCATTTATCTTCGTGAAATTTCAGTCGGTGTCAAGTCAACTGAATTCCTGCGGAGTTACCATTATCTAAACTTTTGTTGCCTGCCTCTCCAGTTGTACGAAGTCTAACAGTGTAAGCAGCAACAGTTAAAATTAAACGAATTCGCGTTTATTCAATAATACGTAACTTTATAATTAAAGAATCAAGGATTCGCTCAGCAAATGAAATTAAAACAATAAACTTTCTTGGAAGGATATGCATTTTTGTTTTACACAATTATTTAGAATTAGAAGTAGAACAAGAAATCGAACTTCTCTTTTCTACTTTAAAACGTCATACTTATTATTTTGATCACCGACAGTACCTGTGTATTCATCCAAACATCGAAAACACAATAATTTTTTTATTAAATTGTTCTATAACGATAGTAATTTCATCCGTCGATTGTTAATTTAACTGGAATAACGATTACAAGTTGACCAAAATAGTTAATCAAATGAAAACTGTTAACATTCCTTTAGTTATAGCGAAATCGTTAAAAAACCATTAAAAGTAATTAAAAATCATTAAAAAGTTGATTCCTGTGACTGAAATGTTAATATCTTTAATAACCCCTTTTTGAATGTAATTCTCACAAAATAATTATATTGTATTGATAACATAATAAACATACGGTCAGAAGGAATATTGCCAGCTTGTTATTATTAACAAACTGATTAAAACAACACAATTTTCATGCAAAATTATGTAAATATTTAAATGTCCAAATCTCCTACTGTTTCAAACCAGTTCGGCCGTACGTCGAGTCAGAATCGACATTAACATTTTTATCGATAGATATTTATTTTACTGATGAGTAGCACATTTATTTATAATGCCTAAATTCCATGGATCGTAATAACAATTTTAATGTCTCTTAGATACTATATAAAAGCTTAACAAAGCTACACATGGAAATACAACTGAATTATACGATGCTAAAGCAAGTTTTAAAATAAAAGAGAGACAACACTTTGGATCAAAGGATTAAACGCCGCTAAAGTTGCTGCAACAAGGCCATTATTATTTTTACAATAGCCCACAGTGGACTATAATCGTAGAAAGCTGGACAAAATGCATGACTTTGTTAATTATACGTTATTAGTAGGTTCTCGTGTAGAAAATGTCTGTTTGTGGAATGAAATTGTTACAGTAAGCGTTTTGACGAAGAAATACGTAATCATATCTTCAATTTTTATTGAGATTTTAATTTTACTTTTAACGAAGCTTGCTAATTCAATGTTAATCTGTAAGATTGTCGAGTATTCGCTTTATATGAGTCGAAAAATGGCATATTTACGATAACATTATGTAACGTTTCGTCAGAATGTATCAATTAATCAACGCACTACTCACCAATTGTAAAGAAGATTACAAAATGGAGGTGGCAATCGCGTAAATGCAGGACGTGAACGACCACAAAATTAAATTTTTACCGTAATGCAATCAAGAAAGTTGTGATTCATTGATCGAGTACGTTAATTATAACAATGCTTTCAGATTTATTTAAAAAAAGCTTCTGCGTTTACTGTTACTGTAAACAATCTAATAATTAGAAACATATCGGTTTTAGGGTGTGATAGGATTGACAGAAGATATTTCCAGTATTACATGTTTACTAAAATTAGAAACAGTTTCTATAAAACGATTCTTATATTTATTTAAGAATAGTTGAAGCTTTGGCAGTTGATTTCAAGTGAGATTTTAATCAATTGATATCTGATAGATATAATATCGGAAGTAAATAGTTAAAGAGTTAACGCTATCGAAAATTAGGAGTCTTGCCGATTGCAACTTTGGCAAGTTTAAACGAAATATAAATGAATATTAACTTAAAATTGCAAAGAACATAATTTGATCAATGATTAGCATTGACAGTGTTATTAATACTAGTATTCGTTGCATCATACTGTCTCCTCTTAACTTGTTAAACATATCTCTCCTACTTATTACAAGATTATTTTGTAAACCAAAAATGTCTCACGATTACAATTGCATATTAGTGCAGTTTAATATTGAATTCATCATAGCAATAGTGAGTTTCGAAGATAACATTAGACAATTTTTTAATACGCTTAAATATACCTTCATAATTAGTGTAGTTTGTAGTTAGTATAGTTTGGAGTTTAGTATTGGATAGTCGAAAAAGTATTGAGAGATTTTTGTCATTCTTTGATTAAATGTTTCTTTTATTAACAATGAATTTTATTTAAGTATATATTGGTCATTATTATCTATGACCATTTGCCATTTTTGGGGTAGAGCTATAATCTCATCGGAATAGAACTTCTGTAGTTTATCGGCTAAAAACTTGACCAAGTGAATTTACAGCTCTTTTTTGAATCCAACTTTTTACCATCAAGGTAATTGTGCGGCGATCGAAACAAACGTTAATCTGATGGTGCAAGGTTTGGACTATACGGTAGATGCATCCAAACTTCCCAGCCAAGCTCAAAAATGATTCGATTTCATTACGTTTGAACATTGATTCGCAGATAGAAACTCGATCTAACAAATTTTTCTCTGTTAAATCATGAGACACCCAAACATCTAGCATTTTTTTATATCCAGCCTTCTGCAAATAATCCGAAACCGTTGAATGGTGAATGTTTAGTTCCATAGTAATCTCATGACTGCTTATATGCCGATCTTGCTCAACCATTTGCATTATTTGATAGACTTTTTCAGTGATTGGTCGGCCAGAGCGAGGTGCATCTTTAATATCGAAGTTTCCAAAACGGAAGCGAGCAAACCATCTACATGCTGTTGCATTTGATAAAGCACCTTGACCATAAACACCACAAATTTTTTCCTAGGCTTGTGTAATATTTTTGCCTTTTTCGTAGTAAAATTGCAAAATAGCGAATTTTTTCAGAAATTTCATTCATGATCCTACTAATATTACTTTTGACACGATTAACGAAATACAAAACTGTCTGCATGAAAATTGTAGACTGAAATTCCACCTTCCAAATGCGCGTCAGTATAACGCAATCTGATTAGTGTTGCCTGATATACGACACTAAACAACGTCTAGTGACAAAAATCTGTGAATACTTTTCCGACTATCCAATATACAGGGTGAGGCAGGAACTATTGCTATCTACAACAACTTTGACAGTATAATAGTAGCAGAAAAGTTTTCGAAACAAGAGATGCATGGGATAACAGGTTCTGCAATATGGTGTTAATCTTTTTCTCCTAGGTGGAGTCGTTACAAAGATGTAAAGGCCACCTTTGTTTTTTTAAACATAATACTATGTTTTTGTACGTGTTTTCTGATAATGGTTATTGAGTCGAATCCTACTAGGTTCAACATTAAGTTTGAAGGTCAGTAAAGGTTACTTATGATAAAAAAGACGAAATAAACTTGCATTTACAGAAGGTGTTCAAAGTGATTGACATTGGTATTGATTTGTAGCATTGAGTAGTAAATATTTTTTATCACTTCATCAGTTACCGAACACATGCTGTAACAATTCTCTCTCGCATATCTTCAGGCGCAGTTGGGATGTCTTTATAAACAATATCTTTGAAGAATCCCCACAAGCCAAGATCCAGAGGCGTCAAATCTGGAGAATGAGCCGGCAACGATAAAGCTTCGACATGTCCAATCCAACGATTTGAAAATCTTCTTTATAATTCATTCCTAACCATCAGCGAAAAATGTGCCAGACATCAATCGTGTTGACAGCACATTATGTTTCTTGTGTGGTGGCTGTATTCTCAGTTATCTCAACCTTTTTTCTCAAAGGTTTTCGAGGGTGTCGACGATTAGAGTACCGATCTCTGTAATAAGTAGCAGCTGCTAAAGCACTACCATTACACGCATCCAACGCAACAATCATATCGGTATACTCTCGATTGCTATAAGTTGCCATTTCGACGGTATAATGAGAACTGGAGGTGCAATTTCTTAAGGATGGAACACGAATAAGAGCGAAAGAAGTATTAACATTATACTGACAATGTTTGTAAACATATCTAGAAGTACGAAGACAATTTCCGAGATATCCAGACATGAGGCACTGGAATCCGTTGAGCCGCAACTAAGCTGAGTGCACGCGCATTAAATTTTCAAATTCATTTTTCTCGAAAACGAAGCCTCGTATCAAAAAATTTTATTCTATATTTTCGACTCAGTTTTTCATGTAGAATCATCCTCTTTCGGTTGTACCAGCAGTTACGGGACACCCTGTATATACCGTCCTTAACCGCTTTCCACCACCCAGTGTCTAAGGCAGGGTCCCCTAGTCAGCCTTACTGACGAGTCCTCTAGCGGGCCTAAGACGAAACGCTTCCCCTTGCTTCTTTCCTTTTCTTTGTGTTTCCACCACCCATTCAGCAGCCGCCACACTTGTATCTAAAGATAGTTCTTCCAATAATGGACTTAATGTTTCTTGAAGGAATGTTAGAGAGAATTGTTACAGCCTTGTGATTCGATAAGGGCCGAAATGATAAGAAATACTACTCAATCCGTGATAAGAAGATTGCAGTATTGCATTAATACCAATGGCAATCACTTTGAACACCTTCTGTAACTGCAAGTTTATTTCGTCTTTATTGTCATAAATGACCTTTGCTGACCTTCAAAGACTTTAATGTTGCACTTCGTAGGATTTATTTCAATAACCGCTATCAGGAAACACGTACCGAAACATAGCATTCTATTTAAAAAAAAAAACAAAGATGAACTTCGCATCTCTGTAGCGACTCCACCTAGACTCCACCACTTGATCGCAGCACAGACCCAGATGCGATGTCTAGACTATTCTAGACAAGTGATACAAAAGTGGTTTTGAATAATAGTATAGATTGTATCTAGACAATTTTAGACACATTTATTAATCAGATTTTATTTACTGATGAGGCAACATTCACAAATCACAGTAATATTAATTTTCATAACATGCATTTTTGGTCAACTGAAAATCCACGCTGGCTGCGGCAAGTTGCACACCAAAGTGTGCAATGTATGATGAATGTGTGGTGTAGGATAATTGAGGACAGAATTAAAGGCCCTTATTTCATCGAAGGAAATCTTGATGGTAGGAAGAACACCACATTCCTTCAAGAAACATTAGGTTCGTTATTGGAAGAACTACCGTTAGGTACAAGAAACAGAATGTGGTGTCAATACAATGAGTGACCTGCACATTTTTCGCTGATGGATAGAAATGAGTTACAGAGAAGATTTCCAAATCGTTGGATTGGACGTGGAGAAGCTATATCTTGGCCAGCTCGTTCGCCAGACTTGACGCTTTTGAATTTTGATTTGTGGGGATTCTTGAAAGACATTATTTATAAAGACATCTCAACTACGTCCAATTCTAATGGCAATCACTTTGAACACCTTCTGGAAATGCAAGTTTCTTTCACCTTTTATGTCATAAATGACATTTGCTGACCTTCAAAAAGATTAATGTTGCACCTCGTTGGATTCGTCTCAGTAACCGCTATCAGAAAACACGTACCAAAATATAGCATTCTATTTAAAAAAACAAACGTGACCTTCACATCTCTGTAGTGACTCCACCTAGAAAGAAAAGATTAACGCCGTATTGCAGCCCCTGTTGTCCCATGCATCTTTTATTTCGAAAACTTTTCTGCTACTATCATAGTTTCGGAGTTATTGTAGGTGGCAGTAGTTACTGCCTCACCCTATATAGTTAGTGTAGTTTGCAGTTTAGTATATAGTTATTGTAGTTTCTAGTTTAGTTTCTAGTTAGTATAGATTGTAGTTACCTAAGGTCACTGTTCAGTTTATAGTGTCATTTGTAGTTAGCATTGTTTATGGTTTAATTTACACCTAGTGTAGCTTATGGTTTAAATTCAAAACTACTGCATAGAGAGTTTATATTGTAGTTAGCTCAGTTCACAGTGCAGTTTATACATTAGCTTGTAGTTAGTACTATTTGTAGTTTAGCTTACAGTTAGTATAGCTACTAGATTAAATTTTAGACTACTTTATAGCTAGTGTAGATTGTAGTTGTCCCAGTTGACTGTTTAGTTTATAGTTTACTATATAGTTAGTGTTGATTACCAAAAAAGTAACAAAATTCCTATCTTAGTTCAATACAAAAAATATCGAATATTATTTTATGTGTCAGTGTAATAGTGAATTGCAATTTTACTAGGAAATAAAAATACAAAAGCTTTTTTTTTAAATAAAAGCATACAAATGCCTGCATGTATGAAAATGCACTTTTAATTGACAAAAAAGTATTCGCTATGAAATAAAATGCAGCATTAATACATCGTTGCTCGGACACTCGAATTTGATTATTATTTATTTAACAAATGAGATCATATATAAGTCTGTCTTCTTTTATTTGAATAAAGTATGGGCTTATAAAAAGACCTAGTTTTATATTATTTTGATACCTACCATACGTCACCAAGCTTGACGGTACCAAATTTTTGCAGCCTATTATAGATAATTATATTAATTTCTCGCTAGCGTATAGAATTCTAGCAATAAGTATGCATCTGCGACAAAGACGCAAACATAGTTGACGATGATAGTAGAGTTCGTAACCCCTTGCGCTATAATTTATTTTACGATTGCAGTGTTTAGAACTTCCTTGTCGTTCATAATATCTTAAAAGAAAGAACTTTTATGTTTATCGAATACCTCTGTAATATCCAATGGCCATGTTTTGAAAATATCAAAATATAATTTGTTTGGATTTCAAGAAAATTAATAATACACATATTTAGTAGATTTTTTCCATGTAGTAGATTGTTTCTTTTTTTGATGTTCTCATTACAAGACCGACTCGATATTATAGTGCAAGAGTTTTAACGAATGCTGGTATGGTTTGGACTTGGTTTTGCAGAGAGAAGGTACAGAGGAAAAAGCGAAGTCACTTGTCTGTTTATAGTAGATGCGATCGGTTATGCCTGTGACCGTGTCATAGTTGCACATTTACAAGCAGAATTCAATCCGCTTATCCGGATATCTTTTCCTTTGTACGAGGTAGCAGGGTTCAGGTATTATGTCACCTATTGTGCAAAATGATTCTTATTTCGATTCCTTACCAATTGAAAATATAATAATATCTTTCTAACAATAACAATTATTGATACAATAAATTTTAAGTAGAATGTTGTCACATTTAATATCTCATTAATATTCGGACACTTCGAGAAAAATAAATGCTTTGTACATAAGACATGAACAATTTTAATCTGAATATTTTATCGCAAATCCGTTCGGTTTCATTACATTATTAACCCTTGGCAATTCCCTTCCCTTACTGTTATTTAAAATAGTTTATACATCGTTATGTTTGCATTTACGAAGTCAGTAAAAATTGAAATGTTACACTTACGAGCGATAGTAATAAACTTTATATTCACGAAAAGAAATTAATCACGTACTTTGGAATTATTTTACGCCAAGCAAATGTTTCGATTTTGGAATTACAATTGCTTGAAGTGCTAAGGGTCAATCGTTGTAGAATATTGAGAATAATCTTTTTTTAATATTTTGAAGAAATAAAATCTCATTCTTCTTCTAGACTTGTTTGCAATTCACTTTTTAAACTTACTAATTGTTCTTCTAATTCTTTGATGTAATTTATCCTATAGATTTTCTATGGGGTTTAAATCTAGAGATTTTAGAATTAGTCTTTGGAGCAATTGTATAAAATATTCCTCTAATATTCTAGTTTTATGTTTGGGTTCACTGTCTTTTGAAAAGTACTTTGGATTCTTATATTATTTACACTTTTCAAGAGATTGTTTTTTAGAATGTCCAAATACTCTGTACAACCCCACACGATCACGATGTGGACTTTAAATAGGATTCAAAGTTTCGATTACTCTTCGCCAGACTATAATTCTTCTATCCGAGTGAAAAATACTATACATATTCTCTTCGGCTAATATAACATTCTTTCGCCGATCTTGAGGCTCTCGAATGAACTGTTTAACGAAACTCAGTCTTCCTTCCTATTTATTTAATTTATACGTGGCTTCCTTCTCGCGATTTGGCTATTAACCCTTTGCATTCGAACAGTGACTCTCAGGCACCACTAAAAATAGCTGCAGCACTGTTTAAAACAATCTTTACATCGCTATAATTGCTTCAAAGAAATTTGTAAAAATTTAATCGTTGCAAGGACGAGTAATAGTAAACATATTTCGTATGCATAAGATGAAATATATCGTGTAGAATAAAAATATTCTGGGTGAAAAAAAGGTTTGGGGTTCGAGTTAAAACAGCTTCGAGTACAAAGGGTAAAAACCACTGTCTCTCTATTCTATTGACGATTTCAGCACTAATTTGTTTTCCACTTTTTTTACGAATCTATAAAACTAATTTGTGAGCACTACAATGTGAATTGTTTTTAAATTCCATTTAAATTTTCTTTCTTCTTTTAGATTAAAAATTTGTCGCGATCTTCTTTGGTTCTTAATTCTTTTGTTGCTCATTTATTACTATTAGTCGTGCAATTGCACGACAACTTTTACTCTTTTACCAAAGTGGCATTCTCTCTTTCTCGTGACATACTTTTCGTGAAATAGAACTTTGTACCGAGATACAATTCTATTCCAGCAATTTATATACAAAAGAAAAATATGTTGTGTAATGTCAACGACTTCCTAGAACTACTTTACTGCGGAATATACAGTCGGTGTAGAAAGTATTCGTACAGCGACAAATTTCGAATAAAACTGTGTGCGTAAACTTCAGTTATAAATTTTAAGCGGAAAAAATGATTAATAAATATTGTTGGGTATTTGTAGAAAAGATTTCGTGAAAACTAAATTTTATTTTCTTCAAGATTAACAAAAATATACATCCAGCATAGATAAACGTAAGGAATAGACGCACAGAAAGTATTCGTACGTCTCTCATTCCTTGCGCTTACTTGACATATA
>CM052088.1:15122592-15139689 GCA_028453745.1 Agapostemon virescens
GCGGATTTGGTTTTAGGATGACAAAGTGTATAAGAATCACCCAACAGGTATTGCAAAATTTTTTTGGTGTTGGACAGTGTATTCAGACCTTTTCCAAACACTATCCAAACCGTATGTTGCATAAGTTGTTGTCGAATTATGAACTTTAACCAGTTAAGTGTGTTCGACGACTATAACCGTCATGGAGATGTGGCAGAATTTTGTGTCATGACGATTATATCTTTCATATATATATATATATCCGTCTATATATGTATATATCCATAGATATATAAATATATATGACAGATATAATCGTCATGACACAAAATTCTGCCACATCTCCATGACGGATATAGTCGTCAAACACACTTAACTGGTTAAAAGTTTGTGTTCCACTGCGCTGGCACGACTTTAGCATTACCGTGTGAGAGTGGAGGGTGGTGTAACCAAAAGAAAAAGCTTATTGGTTTTCAATTGAAAATGTATTAGAATTACATCAACGAACGAACGTGGAAAAGTAATATGTGAAATGCTGATAAAAATGGAAAAGCAATTCCAATACATATTACAGAAATGTAATCATAACGATGGAGGACGTATTGATGTCATCTTAAATTACACTAATATAAATAGTAAACATACGTAGACACGTATAACCGATCGATTCTTCTCGGAGCTACCATGATGTATAAAGTCCAACCGAGGAACCTCGTCGCTGAGTACATTAGGTAACATTAATGCGGGCGCAACGCGATGGCACGAAACTTACTAATTTCGAAAGTGAATAACTCCACGGCAACTTATGCAAATACATGATTATGCAGTGTTTTGGAAACACTTTAATACTGCCTGCAAGAAACTATAATCAACAATATAGAGTTTTATTTAAAATTGTAAATGACTTCACAGGTTGTATTAATACTACCTGTATACGAAGGTGTCACGTCTGTGACACCTTCTTCTCAGCGTGTATGGAATGACACTGAGCACCTGGGTCGCGTAATAACTACATGAATTACAATATTTGCGATTTCTTTATTTTCAGCTTCGGACTGTTCCCGATTTCCTGTATTTTCAATTCTGTTTCGCGATTTCTGGACTTCAACGTTTCTGTCTGTTCACGATGTTTGTTATGCAACTTCAACGTTTCTGTGCGAGTCTTGTTGCGTTCTGACCGTCATTTCGGTTTTGTCGTGATTGAATAAGGGTAGTTTGGCAACTATAATGTGGTGGGGCGGAGAAAGGGAAAGAAGGGGAAAAGGAAGAAGGAGCGTTTCGTCTTGGGTCCGCTAGAGGACTCATCAGTAAGACTACCTAGCGGACCTTGTCTTAGACGCTGGGGTATCGGAAGGCAGTTATGGACGGTATACATGCACAAATGGATTAACTCCATAAAACAAAAAGTGCAGAAATACGATGAAATAATGTGCATTATTTTTTTAAATTCTCTATATAATATAAACTCAAATTAATATTGTAGAATGCATAAATAAAGATATAGCTTTCATCTAACAGTATATAAAATTAATAATAAAGAATAGCCAGAAGGTGATCGTCAGTAACGCTACAATTTTTACGTGACTGGTGGAACTAATCGATTTGGCACGTAAAGAAAGTAATAAATTTAAATTCAGCGTTTAAATTTTTAAGTATTTTTTATCACAGAAAAAGTTAATTGTTAGATATTTTTATTACAGATTTTTCATAAAAATGAATATTAATGATTTTATTATAATATATCGTTATTTGTGATTAATTCTTCGGCAATATAAATTATGTCTTCTTTATCGGCTGTATGTGAGGACTCGTCACTTCGATTTGTTCTTAAGTTTTTATAGTAAGTTTTTAATAGGAAGAATGAATTTCAGTAGGTCCATCATGTCTCTCCTTTTTCTCCTTGTAACAGTTCTACCTTTAGGGTATAATAAAGGCTGATCTACATTTTTTAAACTTTGTGTTCTACCTGCTATAAATTTCCTTACATTAATGGCATTAACTTCTGAATCTTCATTATAGTCACATTTGAACTGTATGAGGTGGGGTTAGTTTAATGTGTTTGTTGCAATATTTTTACAGACTTTTTGTTGACAAATCTTATCGAAGAACCATCAGATTATTCACTATTTTGTACATCCACATTAATATTACTTTCACTCATCTCTATTATAACGGTGTAATTTTATTTTTTTTAAACCACTGACAAATTGAAATAATCGTTTATAATAATTTAACCAAAATACGATCTGGAAGTGATGTTGAAAAGGCTGAAAAAATATTTAGACCGTGTAAGATTGGTAAAGTACACAGTAGAAGTTAAACTTTATTCTTAATAATAATTAATTTGATTTCACAAGTACTTGATTCTACGATAATTAGACTGTGACTGACTAATTTATTTTACTTTAATTGTAATAAGACGGCAGTAAAAAGTGCACTGTTATCATTCGGCGCTTGCTAGTGCATTTGAGATACATTATTGGAACGATATATATTAGAGTACGGAGTCCATCAAAATGGCCTCTGAAATAAATTATTTATTATTCAGTGGCCAAAAAATTGTTGTCGTTTAATGGTATTAATCTTAATTATTATATATACCAAGTGGTATTAGTGGCTCATATATCAGTCGAATGAGGCGCAGACACTAGCGGGAAAGTGTCCTCCCACCGTCCCTCTGTCGGTGAGCACAGGAGGTACAGCCGCCACAGAAGTTTGAGGTGGAGGAATGAAGCGTTTTCTAATTGCTTATAAGAGTGATGGAAGGATAAGATGGAATCTAAAGGAGTGAGAAACCATTAATGATGGATTATCGTGATTTGTTACAGGGTTGTCTGGTTTCCGTTTCCTTGAGTGCGTCGCACGTGACGTCCGTCCGTCGGGGTAAAACTGTCCGCGTACGGCGCGTGTCGATTGGTGGGTTCCTTCGGAGCCGACTTCAGTCTTTTCGTTTATGCGTGCTAAATTGCGGAAGACAGGATTAGGCACGTACAACTTTCGGTGTTGCTGTCTCAACACTACCCGAAGGTCAAACAATTGTCATCGATATACAGGGTGCAAATGCAGTGAAAATGATTAATAAAGTTTGTTCATTTGAGATTTTATTTTCTAGAAAATCGACTTCAAAATCAAGCTGATGCACATACGATAGATTGAGCGACGAAAAATACTTCTTCAATCAAAAAATTATTTTACAGGCTCATCGATTATTCCCCTCCACAGAAATCTTTAATAAAAGACGAAAGATTTATACGTGTTTTGAAGCGAAACCAGAGTAGAACAAACATGTATTCAGCTTTTCTCGCTCCATACAAAATACAAATTTTTTTGTTTAAATGCAGCGAGGGATATGAAAGTAGAAACTTGAAGCCTTAAAACGATACTATGCTTATTGTTGTAGTACCCTTTTTAATGACATTATCAAAATTGAAATATCAAAAATTTTACAAGAGTCAGAAATATATTATTCGAACCATATTGCGATCTGTTATAGTTTTGCTAATATCTTCTAACGATTTCATTGAGAAGTTTCTAGAAACACCGGTGCTGTTGCAATTTTAATAGAACAGCTTCTCATACTAGCACTTGCTATTTGTATTACCATTGCGGACAAAGAAATTGGCAGCTCCGGAGATTTTCCGGCAACTTCTCCGTCGTTGCTTTTTGTTACATAACGACACAGCCGAGACACTGCCACCAGACGTTCTGATTCATTCGAAGAAATTTGTACGAGCGTTGGTCAAGCAGATGATATCTTTTTGAGTTTGAATTCCGGATCATTGCACTCGTAAGAGGCTGCCAAAAAGTTTAGGACGTTGCAATGACGCCCATTATATTCATATATTCGATCAAAATAAAAACAGGTCGATAGAAACATTAAACATTATTCTAATAATCAAACAATTATATCTTAACAAGTGGATAAAATAGTTTCTAATTTTAATTCATTTTAATATAAAATTATTTGAATGTCATAATTTGAATGTTTATTAATGTTCTCAGAATTATAATGCTATCGATAGGATGTAATTTAGGTATATGGTTCGTATTCGTATTACATAATTAATTTTATCATAATATATTATTCGTTTTAATATACAGGTTGTATTTAATAACTGAAACAAATTATGACCAGACCTGGTCAAATCTTAGATCGAATGAAAATAAGAAATTATTTATTTCCCACCGTGATTTGCAGTAATGTTATTTGAAAATAAAACTGTCATTGATTTATTTAAATATCATACTATTCTCTTATTCACTCATCTCAAATTTGACAAAAGAATAATGCTCAAAATAATAAACAACAAAGGGTGTCAGTGTGAACCAGACTCTACTCTAAGCATTAGATTGTTTTGTATAATTCCGAAAAACAATTAAAAAAATATATCAAATAATGATATATTAAAGTAACTTGTTGTTTGAAATAAAATATAGAAAGTGTTCACAGGCATGGACTAATTATGAAATAAACTAGCCCGTTATTTGAAATAATAGTCCAAGTGCCCAGATTTGATTATAACTTGTGTGTTAACGAAGATATAAAAAGAAATTATGGAGAAAAGTATCGAATGATATAATCTGATATATTGTCCTGTAATGTAGCCATTTGTAGAAGTCTATCGGTGCAGTTTCCAAATAAAACTTTTCATAATCGCAATGATGGAACGTGTGAACATCTACTTTAGGTCTTAGGAATAATGATAAATATTTCGAAAATTATGAAATTTTGTACGATTGTACCCTAATAGTTATTCTATTTAGAAAAAAAAACGAGGAACCCAATCATATAAAAAAATCATGAAAACGTCGCATTACAGACTGATACAACACCTTAAATAATGCATTATTTTTCTGTACAATTTTTTTCTATTTTAAATAACCTCATTCATATTTCATCCCAATCACTAAACACCCCTGTACATATTCTTTACGTTTAAAAATTTCCTGAAATTTATTGAAATAACGTTTAGCACAACGACTGAAAGAAAATGTATTATTCAAAGTAAAATAATGTCACTTTGCATTCTAATTAATAAGCTTAATTGTGATATGATAATTTAATTGATAATACTTTAACAAGATTTACACAAGATTTTCACAGTTCATATAAAAAATAATTTTAAAAACTAAAATTCACAAAATACCGAACTTTTAAGTTGGGTTTAAATTTATAACAATGTTCAAGGTATTCAACAATTTTAAATTTTTAGAATCAGTTTTAGTTTCGAAGCATATGATAACTAGACAGCAAATTTTTATTTAAAAAATTCTAAGCCAACTGTAAAAAAAACAGATTAAATAAAACTGTAATTCTTTACTTAATAATTTTTATTTTAAAGTAATCTAACAATGTACTTAAATTCTTCTCGATTCGTCAAAATTTGGTATTTCAGTTATTCATTTTTATAATAAATGTATTTTATCTATATTATTAGTATACTATTACTAATATTATTATTATAGTATTTCTCTGTCTAAAGATGCCATTTTGGAATACCACATAAGTACATATGTTATGAATCTGCTACAAATCTTCTTACATGAAAGTGGCAATTAAAATTTATCCATAAATTTTTATTTCAGTCTTTAAAGGTAGATTGATTTGCTCCGTTTGGATTTAATCGCCAAGTATATACTTTAAATTGATTATAAAAAGAAAAGCGAATCATTCCTTAACGATATAAGTATATTGATTTACTAGATATTTCACTCTTCTGACATGGTCCAGTCCAAACATATGCTTTTATGTTGTTTCTCATTTATAATTGTGTTCATAATAAATTGTTTCTTTCGTTTAAATGATCTTTTGGGTTGATCAATTCTAAATATATATACCAAACCTTCCACATTTTTAAATAATAATAATTCGACTAAATGTATAATTTTAATATACTATATCAACAAAAAAATCAAGTGAGAAAGATTACCAATGTGATGCAAATTGATAATGGTAACCCTACTGTGCACTCGTAATCTACTTTTCCTGAGTTTCATGATAATTTTACCCCCTAAAAGAACCTTAAAAAGAAAAAAAATCCGTGCGCATGCATAATTCACTCTAAGAAAGGAGTGACGTCATAAATCGAGACCAAGTACAGCAGACATTTTTGTTTATATAAATCATTATAAATAGCAAACATTAGAAATGAAGTTAAAAAAAAAATAATTTATTGTTTGTCCCTAAGGAATATTACGAAGTTATAAAAAAGTGTCGAAAAAAAGAGTTCATTCTAAATGAAATGAAACGAGAGAATTTCATTTAACTAAGCCTCTAGAGAACGCGATTTATAGATGGTTAAAAAATACTAACGGAGAATGGGTAAATTGATTAAAAATATGTTAGATGCGATTTTTGAGAACTGAGCAATATACAATGTTCTGTAAGACATCAATGATGCACCAGTGAACCAATGATGACCAAAAAACTTTAATAATATTGAGTTGATACCAATATGGGCACCAAAAAGCCAATCGCAACCCTAAAATACAATGATTTAATGGATCTATTATACTGTCACTATACTACATATATGTATATCATCTGCACACTATAATTATTTTTAATTTCTCCCGCATACGAAAATTTGAGAAGAATGAAGAATTAAAAATGGGAAATATTATTAATTATAATATAACATTTTTTAGTAGTGAATAAATTTGAATATTTGTTAATTTTATAACGTAAAATAGTATATATTTCTTCTTTCTCAAGGGTAATGAATTTTTCAAATTAATGTTCAAATATGAACATAATTATAAATGAGAAACAACACAAAAATATATTTTTGGAATGAACCAAACATATATTTCTCCTTGTTAAAAAAAATAATGTTCATAATAAATTGTTTCTCTTATTTATATGATCTTTTGGATTGATCACTTTTAAATATATATGTATATATCAAACTTCCCATATTAGAGTAAGTTTATTTCTTATGATACTAGTAAACAAGTAAAGGTAGGTCATAAATATTATAAAGTAGGTATTTAAATATTTAAATGACAATAGAACGTATTATGTTCCTGTTGTTGGCGATTCGATAATGCATTCAATGAAATAATAAAACTGGTAGAAAGATGTATTGATATTGATTCATAATTTGTTATTGCAACAACAAACGTTCCACATTGAATGATATTTCCACACAATTATGCTGTCTACCGCAGCATAAACAGCGACACTGCTAGTATTCAGATAAAAACATATTACCATGAACTTCGCATTCAATACCATAACATCAGAGACTTGTGCTTCTTTGATATGTACTTTATTTCGGAAAAAGTCGCATTTGCTAAAGTATATAACTGTTTCCAATATTTATACTGAAAATATCGCATGCATGATTTATAAAAGTGCACCACGAATTTCACTTATTTAATTCTAACAGAACCGTTTTCATGCATCAGAATTGAACGAAGTCAAATACCATATTTTTATTTAAACATTTAACAGGTTTACTGGTAGCTTTATACATCTGTCACGATCGCGTTTCCGTATTGTGCGTAATGAAAATTTAATTAACTTTTCATGCGCTGTTATTTGAAATAATATCGGACCTCATATTCAGGGGACCTATTCTTCTTGTATTTCTTCTTCTACCCCTCTTCATTAAAAATTATTCCACAAGCTATTATGTATGTTTTCAATAAGTAGATTATATTATAATATAATCATTATAAGTTGTGTGAAGTGTTTATCTCCTTGCAAATATACAATTATTTAATTTCATGTTCTGCACAACTCGATTCTTATAATTGGAATCGATCAAATAATTGGAAAATTTGATAATCTAATTATCTTTCCTGCACGAAATTAATTAAGCAATTACTATAGTATAATAAAAAATAAATGAAAACTGTCAATATTGCACTACTTCCATAACTTTTACTCCTCAGAAACATCTGGTGCAGTGTTTTGACACCTTACCTTAGGATTTATTTTATGGTTACAGTGATTAGAAATTATTTTCAGTTCATAATTTGCTAACAGAAAATGTAAATTTAGAACTATTGTATGCCTATATGTTCTCCAATGGATGTACAATAACAATAATGAATTGGAATATTGCATTCATTTATTAGACTCTGTTCAGAATCTACATCACGTGTCTGACACGATGTTGTAGGTCAAAGGGTTAAAAAAAAATAATCTTTTTGCCGTAACATGGTATTTATGTATTTTCTGAAATAGTAACATTTGATTTAGCGTCTTTGGTTGCAAACACCGAAATTAAAACAATTTCATTTACAAACGTATAAAAGTTTTTTTTAACTGTGTACTGGAAGGTGTCTTTTAGAAACAGGTTTAGAAACTTGAAATCTGCTGCCGCATTCATTGCAGCAGTATACGCTATTAGAACATGCTTCAACTGTCTCTTGCGTGTTCCCTTCAGTCCACTAACCATAAATTCTTTTCAACACGTTGTGGTGCAGGAAAATGAATCTTTCAGCTTCTTAAAATATTTGACGGGCTTAAATCGCATCACAACGATTTACGAAATCTTAACCCTTTGCACTCGAAGTTGTTTTACCTTCGAAAACCAAGGCATGTCTTTTGATCTCGAAAATTTCACTTTTCGTGATTTATTTCCTCTTATAACAATTATTTCAAATAATATCGTTGCAATTTTTAGTTGTGCTCCAGAATCACCATACCAATGCAAAGGGTAAATAGTATAATTAAGAAAATTTCTCCATGTCTTGTAGAGAATTTAATTGAACTGTGTAATTAAAGAGAAGTAATATACTACGCGAGAAGTGCTTAAGTAATAGAAAATAAAAGAGATTTAGTTAATATAACGCAAGAGGAAGATAAAGTGAAATGGTTGTCGGCGTTTTTCGCAAAAACCGGATTATCATTTAATATTTAATACTCCATTAGAACAGTTGAATAAAAAGCTGAAATTGAAACAGTTTATTCCGGATGAAGTAGATATTTTATGAAATTTATACAACGTCAGCACGTTGAATCGTGCTTAAAAGTTTCCCACTTTGAATTTAATATCTTCTCTGATCGATATCGTGCTTCAATAAAGTTCGGTAGCTTACGAGAAGAAAAAAAAGAAGGGAATAACCGAAGTTGGCGACATTTTTGTAAAATCGAACGAATGGCGAACCAATCAAAAGGGTTTCAATCGTTCCATTACAAACAGGAAATTCCCGTAGTTGCAACGTTTGCTGTGTGGATTTGAAGAGATATATGTACACCGCAAAGCAAGTGCACAAATAGAAAGGAATACTGACATGAGTAAAAATAAAATGAAAGCGGGACAGTGCGCGTCGCTGTAGCTACATAAATAAATGCACATCGAGTTCATTACTTCCTGTACCTCTTTTTTTCTGTCGTCGCCCACTTTTAACTCGAGATATGTAAAACTATTTCAATAGGCAATTAGCGGTACAGCACGATTCAAAATGGAAGAATTTTACACAGCAATTCGATTAAACAAATCCGTGTCCGATTTGAAAATATAATATAATAACTATTTCATTAACACTGAAACGACGGGACGAGTCAAAATGACTCGTTACTGACTTCTTATTCGACAGTTATTGAAATTATAAGAATGTTCCCATGAAAAATTTTTATATAAACTTTTTCATTAAAACGTATATTAACACTTTACCGACCGGCGATTATTTCAGAATTTTTGTAAGGCCCATGATCCATGACTGAAAACTTTTTAATGGGTCTTTCAACGCTGACAGCAATTTTTATTGCGGATCAACAATGCATCCCCAACAATATCGTCTAATAATGTTGTTACAAATTGGAATGTAAAAATAGAATTTTAAATTTCATTTTGATACAGCACGAATATTGAAAAGTCCACTAATAGGCTTCCGGTCGGTAAAGTGTTAACATAAAAATTGTACACATTTTGAATAATTGCAACTTTGTCATTACAATAAAGCAGTGTATGTTAGCAAAATTTAGTGCTTCGTCGTTCTAGTGTTAATTAATGATACTTGTAATTATAATTAAACTGCGACCTCTACGCAAAATACAGATTTTCTGAGTCAGTAGTTAGGAACAGAAATGAAATACAAATGAATTTTTTGTTTTAATCATTTTGGTAAGTCGAAAGTAATATAAAAATATATTACATTAATACTATACTACATACTTAATTTCTTCCAATGTCTCTATAGATTTGTATTTTATCTAATTATTTTTATCAGAAATGCGTAAAATCTGTAGTTACAATTATGAATGTTCGTACAAATGTTCCTTTCAGCAGTTTTATTATTAAATTTTTCATTTTAAAAAGTAATTTTTCAGAAGTCTAATTAGAAGCTTAATGACAATTAACAATTGAATAATAAGTACTTTTAACACTATATAAGTACGTAGCTATACTGCATTTGCAATTAAAACACTTTGTTCATGTTATATGGTCATTGCAAGATTAGTTGAGTGTAGATTTTAATGTAAAATTAAAAGTTTTTAAATCGATTGCAAAAATAGAAATTAAATATAAATTTATTCCTTGTCTTGACAATTTTAATAAATCCAGAGTAATATTATGATATTCTCATTTGCTTTTAACGTGTTTACTGTTTTATAAACTTTGGAGATAAATAATATTTTATTAATGCTTGGAAAATATGAACGGATAATTGTTTCAGACAAAAAGTGAAGATTCTACATTGAGGAAAATGTTAAGAATAGATGCAACACTTGCATGCAATAAACTATGTTAGTCTCTATAAATATATGTTGGATCTGACCGCGTTGAAAACCATGTAATATATTATTACAATTTTTTCGCTTAAAATGGAAAGTATAATATAATAAAGAAGTTTTAGTTGCTATTGGTTTGCGTAAAAAAAGTAAGAAAAAGGTTGTTTAAAATTTAATGAAAATAAAGGAAATACCCAGTAATATTTTAGTGGAATTGTTATTTAATATTTGTTATTCTAAATTGTATTTTGTTAATAAAATTCTTGTTTTTGTAAGGTTACCAATAATATTTATTAATCTCTAATATCATCAAAAGCTGACTTACTTAATGATGGAATACCAAAAGTGATCATAAATATCTCGAAATTACTTCTTATTTGAAGTTTATTAATGTACTAATATCATTAACATACTGTTATGTGTTTAACAATATATGGATGTGATTTTATATTGTTGTCGACAGTTTGAGTAAGCTATAAAAAAATTCTTAAAAATTGAGTTTTGTTTCAAACGTGTTATGAACTTATGGTTATTTAATATACGTGTTAATAAATTTTTATATTGGATATGAAAGTTAAACCTTCTGTACTGTACCAATTTATTTAATTTAAATATTGGAATTTCTTGAAGCTATTTCTATGCTAAAGTAGACAAATGTTTAATCAAATTAGTAGTTACAGACGATCAATTGAAATTTTTCTTTGACACGAATACATTTGGTATAGCTACTTGCACTTCTGGGGATTTTAATCACTATTGATAGACACAATGGATATACAGAAACAATTTTATAGCGACATCGTGAAATTTATTTCTGTGAGTCTGATTGTACAGTGAAAAAACATTGATCCCTTTACTCAACAATTTCATAGGACGGTTATTAGAAATGTCCTTGTGGATTTGAACGAATAGGATTGTTCAGTATCGTTCAACTATTAACCCTTTTAGTACCGAGCGAAAGTATCTTACCTATGCGAAGAATGCCGGGATAATGTAACGAATTTCCTAAGGTTTGGGGAAAAAACTAATAAAAACCAAACTAAGAATGATATTTACAAAATTCAAAAAATAGCTTATTACAAAATAAAGAAAGAATAAAGTAATGCCAATTGTATTTCGATATCTGTTGAAAATCATACGAATACCATCAATGTAAAACATTATGAAAAACATGGAAATGAGTTATGACGTTTTCTAAATTTATTTTGAAATAGAGTTCGCTCTAAATAGTAATAGTAACTCTAATAGTAACGTGCCATCGGATACGCAACGATATACCGTCGTTAGCACTTTTCGCAAGTGTTGCGAACGATGATATATCGTCATTTGGCACTAAAAAGGTTAAACTGTGAATTCGTAAATTCACCTGAAGTTCACCTTTTTGGAGCCTCAAATAACAATCAAGGTAAGCATGTATTTGTCATTTGCTTTATGAGTGTCACACTCGTTTATGACGTTTGCAACGTACACATTTGTTAGACGGATTGCAGGATTTACAATTTTTTATTCTTCATTTACGTCTTATAGCGTTACGGAGAACCACCTCTTAAATTTTCTTCCACCTATAGTCAACTATATACAAAGAAAATATTTAATACTCTGAATGCAAAATTTTGAGTTTATATCCTTGAAATTGAGTTGTCCGATACGACTTGACTAAAGGAAATCATCTATTTGCAAAACAGCGTTACTACGTATTACAAACATAAATGTATGTGGATCAGATGGTTGTTGATAATTGGAAATAAAAAAGATGAAATTATTAACCCACTTTTTTGCATAAAGTTTCACTATGGCATGGAGCGTAGCATAAATTTCGAGGGAACATATATGCAAATTAGTTTATAACCTATAGTTTGCATATTTTAAAAGCGAACTTGGCTCTGTTTATTTAGGAAAATATTAATTTGGTATATTCAATTGCCTAAGTATACAAGGAGGGAATAGTTTCTTTTTTTACTGTATGCACTTGACTATGTAAATTCAATGTGTGTTGCTTTTTTCAATATCACATACGCCATTTTCACTCAACTTAGTATGATGAATGCCGATTTAGAAGTAATCGTTCTTTTGGCTATGAATTAATAATAATTAAGCAATTATTAACCCTTTGCACTCGAAGCTGTTTTAACTCCAACCCCAAGGCATTTTTTCTGACCTAGAATATTTTCATTCTACACAATATATTTCATCTTATGCATACGAAATTAGTTTATTATTACTCGTGCTTGCAACGATTAAATTTATACGAATTTCGTTGATATAAGCATAGCGATGTAAAGATCGTTTTAAATAGTGCTGCAGCTATTTTCAGTGGTGCCTAAGAGTCACCATTCGAGAGCAAAGGATTAAGCAATTAGGTATCTAGTTTTTTGGTTTTTGCATAATACAAACATGCAGTGGAACATTAAAGTAGAGAAAGAAAAATAAATGCTCGGTTGACCGTATAAGAGAATTTACAGTTATTATTAAATCGAAATGGTAATTATTAAGCCTATACATAGTGTTTTCACCAACACTGTTACAATAACTGAAATTACCTTTTTCCAAAGGTAATATGAAATTTTAAGATTATCAAGTTTTCTTCAACGGGTTTACCATACATATTTATATTATCACATCGCAATAGTAAGTTCAAGACAAACCCAGAGACCTATAATACTATGACCTTCACGTGACCTTGTGATCCAGTTTAAAAGAAACATCGGTAACCTTGAAATTCCGAAAAATATAACTTTAAAAAAATTTATTTACACCATACGTGTGTCTTCGAACCATACAATTTGTTTCTAAAGCATTTCTGAGTGTCACTGATGATAATGGAGATATTGTTTTGTAACAGAATTAGTGAAACACCTTGTACGTATATCTATGCTGCCAGAGAAATTAATCTCATATAATCTTCATTTGTCGTTTAAGACAATTGGTAAATATCATTTTGTCATTAGTCACAAAAACGGTTTTATTTTAGGTCATTTCGTTTGCTGGCAATATTTTTCTGTGTAAAAAGAATTCAAAATTTTTGAAATTCTTGAGTCAAGAAATACTACCACCTTTATCTGCAAACATTGAAATCATTGCACACGCAATACTCTATGCAACAAAGACTTATAGTCTATATCTAAGAGTTAACCATTAAGATGTTAACCATTATGATAAACTATGTTAACCATTATGATAAACTATGTTAACCATTAAGATCCAACATAGAAGCCTGTAACCCTTTGCACTCGAAGCAGCTTTAACTAGAACACCAACGCGGTTGTTCTGAGGTAGAATATTTTCATTGTACATGAATGCTTTCACCTTATGTATATAGGTTCTTTTTACTGTTACACGTCTTTACAACCGTTAAATTTTCCTCAATCTTTTAGATATAAAGATAGCAATGTTAAGGCTAAACCTACCGAGCATTAAAATTGTGTGGCGTGTATTGACTTGTACAAATGCCAAGATTTAATTTCATTGAATTATTTGCGATTTTCATTACAAAATATGACTGAACAAAGACACCTGTTCTATCGACTTCTATGAAGGTAATTTTGTGACTTCAATAATTGTAAAATAAAAAGTCTGAAATGTGTCAAATAACCCGCTGTGATAGGTTTAGTGTTAAAATTGTTTTAAATAATAGTGTAGCAATTTTTCGTAGCACCTGAGTACTAAAGGTTAATATTTCTCAATTACGAGCTCCATCCTATCGAGTCATAAATAATGGGCCACTTTTAAACAAAAACTGTATGGTATAAAGTAGAAAACTTTTTACAGTATATTATGGCATGATTCGCTATTATAAATAAAATATTGTGGAAAATTGTATTTTACGACGTTTACTAGAAAAAAAAAAGTTAAAATCAGAATTTTTAATTCTTAATTTGAATTTAATGTATACGTAATTGTAATCATACATTGCTATTTAGTACTATTATCGCATTTGTTATAATATACACTACATATTTGTAAATGATTCTGAAAATTGTAAATCTTTGTTTGAAATTAAATAGCAATATTTAATACATTTTTAATATCTAGCAACTAATTGTAAGATATAAAACAAGTTTTTTGTCTCGTGACATTGGGGGTTGTTTTCGCTCCCTAATCGTGAAAACAGACAGCCACAAAAATGCGTGTAGAATATGAGCCGTTCATTACACAAATCGATTAACTCTATAAAACAAAAAGTGGAGAAATACGATGAAATAACGTGCATTATTTTTTTAAATTCTCTATATAATATAAACTCAAATAAATATTGTAAAATATATAACTACAGATGTAGCTTTCCTCTAACAGTATATAAAATTAATAATAAAGAATAGCCAAAAAGTTATCATCAGTAACGTTACAAGTTTTACGAGACTGGTGGAAGTAATCGATTTGGCAAGTGAAGAAAGTAATAAACTTAAATTCAGGTTTTAAATTTTTAAGTTTTTTATCACAGAAAAAGTTAATTGTTAGATATTTTTATTACAGATTTTTCATAAAAATGAATATTAATGATTTTATTATAATATATCGTTATTTGTGATTAATTCTTCGGCAATATAAATGATGTCTTCTTTATCGGCTGTATGTGAGGACTCGTCACTTCGATTTGTTCTTAAGTTTCTATAGTAATCATGTTTAATAGGAGGAATGAATTTCAGTAGGTCCATCATGTCTCTCCTTTTTCCCCTTGTAACAGTTCTACCTTTAGGATATAATAAAGGCTAATCTACATTTTTTAAACTTTGTGTTCTACCTACTATAAATTTCCTTATATTAATGGCATTAACTTCTGAATCTTCATTATAGTCACATTTGAACTATATGAGGTGGGGTTTGTTTAATGTGTTTGTTGCAATATTTTTACTGTTGCAATCAGAAGAATCCGCAGATAACCATAAACGTTTTCTGGAGCCAGAGTTTTTGTTGATAAATCTTATTGAAGAACCATCGGATGATTCTATTTTGTACATCCACATTAATATTAGTTTCACTCATCTCTATTATAACGGTATAATTTTATTTTTTTAAAACAACTGACAAATTGAAATAATTGTTTATAATAATTCGACCAAAATACGATCTGAAAGTAACGTTGAAAAGGCTGGAAAAATATGTAGTCCGTGTAAGACGTAAAATAAACAGTAGAAGATAAAATATACCAAATTAAACACAAGTACTTGATTCTGCGACTATGACAAACTAATTTATTTTACTTTAATTTTGATGAGACAACAGTAAAAAATTCTCCGTTATCATTCGGCGCTTGCTAGTACATTTGAGTTACATTGTTGCAACGATTTACATTAGAGTACGGAGTTACCCAACATGACCTCTGAAATAAATAATTTATTATTTAGAGGCCAAAAAATGTTTATCTTTTAATGTTGTTAATCTTAATTATTAGGGAAAGTTATTATAAATATAAAGTTATCACTATACCAAGTGCGTTGACACTTAAATTTAAGATTTTTCAATAAAGTGGAGGTCATCGATTTGTACAGTGAATTGACGATGTGCCATGTTTCATTACACAGAATAATTGTAATTTAAAAATACTCCTTACTAATTGTAAAAAAAATACTCCTTGCAAGTATTGACAAACGCAGGAAGAACTAATTGGAAATGTAGAACGCTCTGTTTACATACAGTGCGCTCTACACTGTGACCGCAAAATCGATCGAGATCGAACGGGAATGAGGGTAGAGGGACGAAATTAAAATAAGTCAGAACCCTGTCGCCCACAAACGCAACAAGCCACAAAAATAATGGCTTGCGTCACCGCGTGCCGAACATAGCGTACTATGTTTGCATGCAAAAAGACAACTTGCCCCCATACGAAGTAGCAACTTTCATTTTCATGCCTGCCAAGTCACGTGGACGTCTGGTTCAACTTTGGTTAGCCCACTGAATACACGTACGACTGGAGATATTAATGCAATTCCCATTTAACTGAATTTATTTTAATTTCACAGAATCAAGCATCGATTATGCGGAATTAATTCATTAACTCGTGTGTCGGCAAAATGATTCGCTTCTATCACCGCATTGCATTCAACATGCAGCCTATGCTGGCCTAATTTTAGCTGATTTTCAGTTATGTTGATCGCAGGCTAAAGTAGTCTCGTATCAAAGCCCAATTTATTTCCGTTACAGAATTCTTAAACGTCATAACTGGAATCAAATAAATATTTGTTTCTTCCTGTAATGATTTTAATTAGTTGATAATAATGTACCGATACTCTTAAATACTATTTATTTTTGTACTGTTCCATTTTTAACCGATGCAACATAGATGTATCAAATCTGCAGTCTATTTATAACTAATCGGTTGTTTTTCTGTAGATTCGTATTCAAATCAATTTATTGGAATGTCCGGAAAGTTCGTGCCGATTTTCAGTAGGTGGCATAAAGACCTGAATATGTATATTAGAATTACTGAAAAC
>CM052088.1:15151980-15172322 GCA_028453745.1 Agapostemon virescens
TGAATATTAATTTCTTAATACTGAAGCGAACTAGATTGTAATGCGTGGAGAAAACTTCATTATTAAGTATCCAACAATTCTTAATAATGTTTGTCATTTCTACACATGAAGTAAACCTGTTTGAACCGTATAAAATGCGCATGTCAATCAACGTGTTAATAACGATTCGTATAACACTAATGCCGCTCAGTATTTATTCATTAATATTTATGTGCACTCGATTACGATGCATGGTGAAACCTTCATTATCGTATAACTAACAAATAGTAAATATTAATGATACTGATCGTTTCTGTGAACGAAATACGAGAAACTTGTGTAAAATGCATTCGCCGCACATTTAACGTACTATACAAGTTCTGTATACAATTAGCAGCATTTAATTTTTCATGTCACAAGACGCGAATGAATTCTAATGTCCAACGCAGAACAACGAATGTAATGGAATAGCCATGAGCGATTGAAAGCGTTGCGATGTAGGAAATGATCGGAACAAGTCAAAATGGGGTCAAAATGCAGGCAAAATAAGAACAAGTCGAGCCGAAGTTATTCAGACGCGAATCACGCCATAAAAATAAGCGAGTCCTTGCGTCACCCGGCGTCGAACGTAATCGACTGTGCACATGCTTAGCGTTTTGTCTCATTATCGTTGTCCCTCAGAGGGCCTCTTTTGTCCCCGCGATAAAGAAGGTATGCGCGTGCTCGTCAACCCCTTTCACAGCTAAAGTCAGAAATAGCGAAAATTACTTTATCGTCCTTTTTCCTGCCGGCGGAAATTCTTTCACGTGCGTCACCAGTAGTTCAAGGCTGTCGCATTTCATTGGAAACGATTATTGTAATTATATATTGGATAGTCGGAAAAGTATTGAGAGATTTTCATCATTTTTTTATTAAATATTTCTTTTATTCAAAATGAATTTTATTCTAGTATACAGGGTGTGGCCGGACGGGTAGTACAACCTAGTAGGAGGTGATACTACATGTAAAAATAAGTCGAGAAAAAGGAATAACATTTTTTCATTTGACTACTCGTTTTCGAGAAAATCGAGTTTAAAAATTCTATCCAATACGAGTGCACTGGACTGTTTCTCCAAGTCATTATTCGCTACAAGTTTTCGTTTGCTTATACATTGTAATGTTAACCTTCCTAATGTTTACATTTTTTTTCAACCGGCTTCCTTTTACTTTTATTCTGTTTCGATCAGTCAAGCTGTGACAATGTCTACTTATAGCAATTGCGAATACGTTGATATGATAAGAGCTTTAGGAATTTGTCATGGAAATACAAATACTTAATCCACTCGATTTCTACTTGCGGAGCCATGTTAAAGAGATCGTGTATGCGGAAAGAAGTGAGAATTCTCTTCAGCTGAAGGAAAAAATAATAAATGCTTTTCAACAAATAAAGTGTCGAAGTTCATTGGCGTCAGTTCATGAGTCATTAATAAGGCGAGCAATGATATGTACGCGTCAACAAGGACAGCACTTTGAACAGTTTATTCAATAATGTTATGTAATTAACGTTAGTAATGTCAATAAAATTAATAAATGTGTTATCCGTACATTATCATTTCTTATATATAATACATATCTAAACCTAGAGAGAGTACGGTACACTCGTACTGGATAGAATTTTCAATCTTGATTTTCTCGAAAACGAAGCGTCAAACGAAAAAATGTTATTCCTTTTTATTTGACTTATTTTTACATGTATTATCACCCCCTGCTCGGTTGTACCACCCGTCCGACCACACCCTGTATATTGGCCATTATTATCTATGACCTTTTACCATTCTTGGGGTAGAGCCATAATCCCATCGGAATAGAACTTCTGTGGTTTATCGGCTAAATACTGGGCCAAGTGATTTTCACAGTCCTATTTTGAATGCAACTTTTTACCATCAAGGTAGTTTTGCAGAGATCGAAACAAACGATAGTCTGATGGTGCAAGGTCTAGGCTATACGGTGAATGCATTAAAACTTTTCAGCCAAACTCTCACAATTTTTGCCGAGTCATCAAACTTATGTGTGGTCTGGCATTGTCATGATGGAACACAACAGGTTTTCTGTTAATCAATTTTGGTCTGTTTTTATAATCGATTGCTGTAATCTGGTTAATTGTTGACAGTAGAGATTAGAATGAATCGTTTAACCAGGCGATAGCACTTCGTGATGGACAATTCCCTTTTAATCGCACCAAATATATAGCATCACCTTTCTTGATGTCAATCCTGGTTTGCCACCGTTTGTGATGATTCACCGGCCTTTGTCCACGATCTTTTTCGCACATTGTTGTCGTATGTGATCCATTTTTCATCGCCCCTTACCAATCTTTTCAAAAATGATTCGATTTCATTACGTTTGAGCAATGATTCACAAATGGAAACTGGATCCATCAAATTTTTCTCTGTTGAATCATGAGACATTCAAACAATGAGTATCTTTTTATATTCAGCTTTTTGCAAATGATCCAAAACGGTTGAATGTTGAATGTTTAGTTTCCTAGCAATCTCATGACTGTTTATATGCCGATCTTTCTCAACCGTTTGTATTTCATCGACTTTTTCAGTGATTGGTCGATCAGAGCGAGGTGCTCCTTTAATATCGTCATATCCAGAACGAAAGCAAGCAAACCATCGACATGCTGTTGTATTTGATAAAGCATCTTGACCATACACACCACAAATTTTTTCCTAGGCTTGTGTAATATTTTTGCCTTTTTCGTAGTAAAATTGCAAAATAGCGAATTTTTTCAGAAATTTCATTCATGATCGCACTAATATTACTTTTGACACGATTAACGAAATACAAAACTTTCTGCATGAAAATTGTAGACTGAAATGCCACCTCCCAAATGCGCGTCAGTATGACGCAATCGGATTAGTGTTGCCTGTTATACGACACTAAACAACATCTAGTGACAAAAATCTGTGAATACTTTTCCGACTATCCAATATACAGGGTGAGGCATTAACCATGGCTATCTACAATAACTTCGACAGTTTAATAGTAGCAGAAAAGTTTTCGAAACAAAAGATGCATGAGATAATAGAGGCTGCAATATGGTGTTAATCATTTTCTCCTAGGTGGAGTCGTTACAGAGATGTAAAGGTCACCTCTGTTTTTTTAAACAGAATACTATGTTTTGGTACGTGTTTTCTGATAATGGCTATTATCATATTATCATATCGTATCATATTATATTATATTATTAGTAAATGCCACTTTGTTCCTGGGCTTGTTGAGCGTTTTTGCCTTTTTCGTTGCAAAATTACAAAATATAGCGAATTTCTTCAGAAATTTCCTTGATTTTCACACTAATATTACTTTTGACATGATTGACGAAATACAATACGGTCTGCCTGAAAATTGTAGACTGATATGTCATCTCTCAAATGAGCGTCAGTATGTCACAATCTGATTAGTGTGGCCCGATGTATGACACCAAATAACATCTAGTGACAAAAATCTCTCAATACTTTTCCGTCTATTCAATATTTTAGTTTGAACACTTTTGAGTATTATCCACAGTTGTACGCAATATGCATTTTTAATATTATACGTCCGTGTGTTTGAAGTAGCACGGGAAATGTATTCTAATTGATAATAACATAAATCTGTGCGATTATCTTCAATATTTTGTGATTTACTAGCCAAATAGAGGAGTGCATTGAATCGATTGTAAAAACAATAAATATATGTAGTTTTTATTTAATGACAGCTATCTCCATTTTAATGTCTGTTAGGATAAGAATCGTTTATTGTAAACAAAGAAAATTACATCGTGTAGTCGTAGAAAATACGTAAAATTTGTTTTAATTTTTTCAGAATAACTGTGAGCATTAACTATTAAATCGTCAAATGACTGTTGTTGCAAACGTTTTTATACGTTCTGCGTGTACGAAAAATTGTGCCCACCTTTATACATAAAATTATTTCTAATACTAAAAATTTGAAACTCCTCGATGTAACTGATTAACTAATACGAATTAAGAGCAGTTGTTTGTTCTAGTAGATAAATCTAAATTGTTTGCAAACCGAACAATAAGGTCAATGATCTATTCGCCATTTATGTAAGAATATAATCCTTTATTTCAGAATTAAGAATATTATTGGATTTTTCTTTGTCGACTAACTCGGAACTTAAATAAATTTTTATACTATATTTATTTCGTTCATATATCTATTTGTATTAATTATAAAAATTGAATGGGCAAAAAGCCTTATTCTCGTTTCGTGTAATTGAAAATGAAGTATTTTCATTAATTGATTAATGATTGTAAAAGTCTATAAAATTGGTTGAAAAGCTAGTAATTTTGAAAATATTTAATGGATTAATGATTTAATTTGAAAGATGTTAAAAGCAGTGTTGTGAATAGATAAGTTGGCAAATGTTTATATTCAATAAATTAGAATTTTCTGGAATACATAATTTTTGGAAGAAGAACATCGTATAGAAACGTTTTCATTTATATTATCGATTTATCGTTTTATCTAGAATTATTCCCTCAAGTGCTTGTATTAGCACTTACAAGATCTTAAGTATACATTTTATGCGAAGCCAAAGGATTTCACCTTGAATTATCTAGTCCCATAAGGCTTGACCTGGTGGTAATATCATGAATTCAACGTAAGCTTATTGTTACGTCTTCAACGAACGAAATCGCATTTATCATATAAAATGCACAATAGCAAACTGATTAGTGAATTATTTATATTATACTTTATAGCCTGTGGAACACAATAAAATGAATATTTAAATACAGATAATATAAAAATGAATGCGTTGCACAATATAAAAAAGTTGTAAGGAGCATTAAGCGAACAAAAAAGAAGTAAACACAAATGAAAATTATAAATGAATATAGGAACGTACAAATGGTAGAGGCCCAATTAAATGAAATGAGCTGCTACTAAACGCAATTATGTGCAGTTTAATCCCCCCCTTTTAGACTTTATAATTAACCGTCATCTGCTGCGCGCATTTCATAAATATTAAACTGATATCTGCTACTGAATAGGAATACTTGAATTTTTTATTAAAGGGAATTTCCTGAATTTGATTCATTCATAAAATACAGAATATTCAATTCTAATAAAGTGATTTTAATAATATAATTCTAATCTATTCCAAATTATTATCTTTAACATTTCAGTAATAATTTAACTGACGATTCGGCAGTTTCAAAACTAATGAATACTGTGTTCATGTTTAGTAGGAACAGATTCTTTTATAAAATGTACATGATATATAAATACAGTATTAACGCTTTGCAGTCGAAGCTGTTTTGCCTCGAAAACCTAGACATTTATTCTGACCTAAGATATTTTCATTCCACCTAATTTATTTCATCTTATGCATATGTGATTTTTACTATTACTCGCCCTTGCAACAGTTGCATTTTTCTGAATATCTTAGGTACAAGCATAACGATGTAAAAATTGTTTTAAACATTGATGCGGCAATTTTTACTGGCGCCTTAGAGTCGTCATTCGAGTGTAAAGGGTTAAAACTATTTATATGGACGTCAAACCTATAATTAGAGTAATTTTATATAGCTTCAGTAACAATATCATAAAGTAGAGAGCAGTATAAGTAATAATTTCAAAATCAAAATAAAATCGTTTTTACTAATAATAAAATAAATTGTATACATCATAACTGTTAGATATAGGTAAATTTAAAAAAGGCGATGAAAGCCATTGTCTTTCTAATCCGTCATCTTGTCGATATTAAAAGTATCATTAACCCTTTGCACTGCAAACAATTTTAATTAAATTTTTTAATTAAAACCGAGACACTTTTTAACATAGAATAGTTCCATTGTATTATGGTTCAGTTCCTTTCGGATATATAAAGATTATTACTATTACTCATACGCGTAATATTTCAATTATGAAAAAGTTGTTTTAAATAATAATATGACAATTTTATAGTGCCACCTTAGAGGCAACTTTGGATGTGTTAAAGTTTAAAGGTTAAAGAAATCGCAAAGGAATAATCGAGAGATATTTTTGCGTTCCGTCGTTATTTATAATATTGAATAGTCGGAAAAGTATTGAGAGATTTTTGTCATTAAATGTTGTTTGGTATTATATATCTGGCAACACTAATCGGATTGCGTCATACTGACGCGCCTTTAAAAAGTGACATTTCAGTCTACAATTTTCATGCAGAAAGTTTTGTATTTCGTCAATCGTGTCAAAAGTAATATTAGTACGATCATGAATGAAATTTCTGAAAAAATTCACTATTTTGCAAATTTTACTACGAAGAAGGCAAAAACAAGCCGAGGAAAAAATTTGTGGTGTTTACGGTCAAGATGCTTTATCAAATGCAACAACATGTAGATGGTTTGCTTGCTTTCGTTCTGGATATGCCGATATTAAAGGAGCACCTCGCTCTGGTCGACCAATCGCTGAAAAAGTCGATGAAATAATGCAAATGGTTGAGTACGATCGGCATATAAGCAGCCATAGATTTCTAGGGAACTAAACATTCGCCATTCAACTGTTTTGAATCACTTGCAGAAGGCTGGATACAAAAAGAAGTTAGATGTTTGGGTGTCTCACGATTTAACAGAGAAAAATTTGATAGATTAACCCTTAGCACTCCAATGGCTCCTCTGAGGGGACATTCAAAATAGGCAAAATATTATTCAAAACAATTTTTACATTACAATGTTTGCATTTAAGAAGTTAGTAAAAATTGAAGTGTTGCCCGTACGATTAATAATAACAAATTTGATATGCATGAAAGGAAATGAACCACGTACAATGGAATTATTCTAGGAGAAAACAATGTCTCGAATTAGGAATTAAACTTGCTTGGAGCGCAAAAGGTTAAATTTCTACCTGCGAATTATTGCTCAAAGGCAATGAAATCGAATAATTTTGATGCCTCCACCGTATAGCCCAGATCTTGCACCATCAGATTATCGTTTGTTTCGATTTCTGCAAAACTACCTTGATGGTAAAAAGTTGGATTCAAAAAAAGACTATGAAAATCACTTGGCCAAGTATATTTAGCTGATAAACCATAGAAGTTCTATTCCGATGGGATTATGGCTCTACCTCAAAAATGGTAAAAAGTCATAGATAATAATGGCCAATACATACTTGAATAAAATTCATTTTGTATAAAAGAAACATTTAATGAAAAAATGACGAAATTCTCTCATTACTTTTCCGACTCTTCAATAATTAAGTCTTTTATTGCTTGCATTGATCTTTACGTTAAATACTAATAAAAGTATTTTGCTGTTGACAACAGTATTAAAGTATGTAAAATTCTTGAATCTCAATTTGTATTTCCAACTATAGCAATATGAATAGATTCTCATAGAAATTATTAAAACTGTTTCATCCTCGGCTTGATAACTTTGATGGTTATGGAAACTCGGTCGCTCTGCATCGATCAATTAATGATAGCAAAGCAGCGCGACGGAATCCAGTTGGCACACTTCCGGTTACATCATCCAGATTTGTAGATGACAATCACGTTCCTCTCTAAATTTCAGTATTTTGGAATGGTTTACTTTCGAGCTTCTCTGCCATTTTCCGCATTTAGGCAGAGACGAAGCAAAGCACAAAATGTACATCTCGTATTTTTCTATCGTATGCAGCTGGCATATTGATTCAGTGTAATTTTTAACACTCAATAGAATACCAAACATCGAGCTTTGACAAAACTACTATTTCAATCTTTTAAATGGGGATGACGAGTTAATTTGTCGTTGACATTTGTGGTTACCACCTTTCAGAATATTTTCATCTTTTCCTAAATTCAAGAAATAACTCTTTCATTAACCCATTGCCATATTATAACGAGTCAGTCTCGTGTTGACGATTTTAAATAAAGTCTAACAAATATAAAGATTATACCTTTCTTTTTAGATGAAATCACACGTTGTTAATTTGTAATCAATATTTATGCATTGAAATAGATGTACCAGTATAAAAGATAGAAATTGTCTTTTCTCTTCTGCAACATTTTTCTTCATGAAGATATTAAAGTAACTTTAGTTACAAAGGAAATGGTATGACAAGGGGTTAAATTGCAGCCTAATATGTCATATTGGTAACCCTGCATGCCTAACATTCACGTTACATTTATATAAAACGTGATTTTTCTTCATTAGATACTGTCTGTCGTACAAACTACTAGAAAGCCAAAAGTGGAAAAGTTACATTACGGTTATATACGAAGAATTGGAATTTTAATGAAAGAATCCCAAATCTACTGATTGAATTCGGTGTGAATAGTTTTGTGGGAAGAAATCCCACAAGAATTTCGTTTGGTCAAAATGTATGAATAACATTCAGTTGATAATAATTTATTATTATAAGATCAAATACATACACATTAATTTAAGAGAAGTATTCGTTTAGAATTATTTAATGACGAAAATTCTTTTGTATCATATCGCTTCTTTTCGAAAGAATACACTCGATATTGTAATATTTGATTGTGTCTTAGAAGATTATCTTAGAAGAAACAGTACACGTTGCCTAAAACATTATTGTATTTTCAATTTAACTAACTGTCTGGAGTGGAGAAAATATGAAATTTTTGATAAAATCGTTATTTTTAAGTTAAAATAAATATACTTATATTTAAATTCAATTTAAATGTTTATAAAAGTATTGAAAATAGGTCAAACACGTGTATATATGTTCCACTTTAGGCCATCTAACCCTACTAATTTTCTGTATAGGCACTTTTATTTACATTTACATTGAATTCATATTGTCACTATTAATTCAACATTGTTTTATAAAAGTGTTAACAATTAATAAAAATAGAAATCCTGCAGTTAGATAATACTGTTAGATTTTATGAATGTGTTATTGATTTAATATAGAAGAAGAATAGAAAAATAATCTTTAACCCTTTGAGCGCTATGAACCCATATATGGATTCTCACACAACCATTCGATTTTGGCTATGAACCCATATATGCGTTTTCGCATAATCATTCGATTTTGGCTATGAACCCATATATGCGTTCTCACATAACCATTCGATTTTGGCTATGAACCCATATGAGAACCACATATGGGTTCATATGAGAATGAAACCATTCAATCTGGGAAGAAGAAATGCATGAACAGATATATGTGACTGGTGCTTGTAAGCCTATATAGATATAAAAAGACAATAAGCGTTTAAACGTGCTTTTGTACAATCGTTTATCAGTATTGTTTATTAAATTTGTATGTGCATTTATTGTGCATTAGTTAATGGTACCGCTACCAAAGACTTTTGAGGTTAAGTGCTGCTACTTTCTGGAAATTTGTTCTTTGCGTTTTAGAACTTCATTTTTAATTACCCCTAAAATGTCTAAGAATGAGCTCGAATACTTTAGTAAAAGTGGTAGTGACATGGATTACGAACATGAAATTGAAACAGTTGAAATTAAAACATTTGAAAGAAAAAGGATGTGAAATTCGTCTTCGGATTCCGAGAAGCTCTATAAGAAGGAAAAGATATTAAAAATAAGCAGTGACACAAGCGGTAAATATCAACGCAATAGGTTGGATGTTAGAACAAACATAACCAAACCTTCTTTCGTAGCTTCGGAAACCGAAGAGTCAGTTCCATTGTATGAGCAAAGGAGAAGACGTCTTCGAATATTTAGCTCATCTTCTGAAGAGGATGAAGGTCTACAGGAAAATGTTAATTCGACATCTAATGGTACGGCAGAAAACTTTTCATGGTCTAAGAAAAATTTTTTACCAAAATTATATAATTTTGATGAATCAAATTCGGGGATAAGGGTACACTTATCGAAAATATTCACTCCTTTGGGTGGGTTTAAGGTATTTTTCTCGGAAGGATTAATTATTGGTATCTGCGAAAAAATAATTAATTTCCATAAAAATCTAGCGCAAACTAAAATACATGCAGTTCATTCACGCGTAAATACCTGGACAGATACTTCACCTTCGGAAATATATTTATTTATTGCTATTAATATGCTAATGTCCAGAATGAAAAAAACATCTATAAGAGAATATTGGTCTACCGATAAAGTTATAAAAACTGACATTTTTTCAAAACTAATTAGCAGAGTTAGATATGAATCATTGTTGAAAATGTTGCATTTTAATGATAACAATAATATGAGCTCAAACGATCCGTTGATAAAAATAAGACCGGTGGTTACTGAACTTAGAAACTCATTTTCTAAATCATTTTATCCATATGAATATTTATGCATAGACGGGAGTCTTTTACTTTATAAAGGAAAATTATTTTTTGAACAATATATTCCATCAAAAAAGAGTAGATTTGGCATTAAATCATTCGTTACTTGCGATTGCAAAACCGCAACCGAAATAAATGGTTATTAAGGCTTTTGAGGTCATCACATAATTTATTTCAGTTACAATCAATATACCTTGCAATGAAAATTCAGTCTGCTCAATTTGCGCTCTTTCGTAAATGGTTCGCAGCGCACGGTAGGCTTTTTCATACGGAGTGGGCAGTCCATGACGCACGCTTAACGTCGGGCAACTCAGCGCTCAAATGGTTAATATTTTGTACGCTTGCAATACGTACAATGGTTATTTATAAAGTTCTGACGAGATTAAAAAATTTAACATTACCTCGTAAACTGAAGAATAGACAAATAATCTTTAATATCTTGTACGATTGTAATACATTCAATGGTTACTCATAAAGCTTTAAAGAATAGACCAATAATCTTTAATATCTTCTCCGCTTGTAATATAATCAAAGGTTATTTATAAAGCTTTGACAACATTAAACAATTTAAGGTTAATTTGTAACCTAAAGAATAGGCCAATAATCTTTAATATCTTGTCCACTTGTAATATATTCAATAGTTATTCATAAAGCCCTGAAACATTTAAAAATTTAATATTAACTTGTAAATTGAAAAAGTCGAGCTAACTCGCCATTCATGTTCACTATTGTTTAGGTTAGAGTCTATCAGTGGCTTCTCGTTACTTTTATTGAGCGACATCCGAATTCAATCAATAATTTTTCAACTTTATTTCTCACACTTGCAAATTTAAAAACCGTTGTGGCTCGAGAAGGTATGTAGACAATGGGAAAAATTAAAAAAGTATTGGTTAAAAAAATACTATTTGCTGGTCCAACAGCGCTAAATGCGCTATAATTTCTCAGAAACAGGAGAAGGAAGCACTTTGCGACCTGTTTCGTGAAGAGAAAAGTCCCACTAAACTATTGAAAGTATAATTAATGGGGTTAGAAAATGCATTCTAGGTAATGGAGGTCGTATTCCATCTAAAGCATAAAAGTCATTTCCCTTTTAAGAAAAAATACTGCCAACACGAAGAATTAATATGCGCTATAGTGTTGGTTATAAAAAGCAAGAAAATGTTCCCTCCTTCATTTTTTTTCTGTATATGTATACAGTGAGCCACGGAAATATTCGAACGTGTTGTAAATTAAAATAACTTTTTGAAGATTGCCGCAAACACCATGATTCTTTTATAACAATTGCCGTTGGTTTACTAAATGTTGTGCAAATAGAATTTGAATAAAACAGCAATTGATAAAAATTATATGAAAAACTATTTACTAAAAACCAAAGATAATTTATATGCTTCAGTGATTCCTCACCGATCACGATGATCTTAAAATATGTTATCGAGGACAATATTCTGAACAACATTTTTCTTTAAAAATGACTGCCGCTCGGCTTTTTGTTTTTTGATATATTTACAAAAAAACTTTAGTTAATTCACAAAACGAACATATTTCGTTCTGGCACAGGCAATCGCTTAATGACTTTTATACTCTATGTATCAACATTTGAGCAGTTTATTTTGAAAGTGGCGTAAGTCCATTAAAAAAAAATCGAGTCAGCTACCAAAATAGTTACATTTTTACAAGATCTTTCGATTCTGAGGCAACTTGTTACTAATATATTTAAAATCGTTAAGATTTTGTAACACAAAAATTTGCTGGTTGATGAAGCGATGAAAAAGTTTATTTTGAAAGTGGCGTAAGTCCCATTGTGAAAGTTTCAAATGGATATGGAAAATAATTATGCAGTAAAATTAAGTAATAGTAACAGTAACAGTTGAATTATCAATGTGCAGTGACTTTGTTTTAAACAATGGAAGAGTGCCTGTCCACAGAAAATGCGATTTTTAAAAAGCTAAAAAATACTGATGGTGAAAGAGTAAATTGGTTTAAAGTACGTTGGATGAGATTTTTGAGAAGCGATTCATATAAGTTATTCTATAAAACGACAATGAACGAGGATGCACCATTCAAAACATTGGATTTACTATCGTAACGGGGAAGACCTAAAAACTTTAATAATATCCAGTTGGCATCACTATACAAAAAACCGAGACCACTCACAAACCTAAAATATAAGGAATTAATGGATTTATTACATTATATACCACCTGCACACCACAGTTATTTTAAATCCCTCCCGCGTACACAAACTGGAGAAGACTGAATAATAATTAATAAAACTATATTAATTTTAATGTAAAAATTATTTAACAAAGAATGAAAGTTCAATATTTTTTTGATTTTATAACATAAAAGTGTATACATTTATTTTAATTTCCAGGGAAATTTACTTTTCTTATGGACTTGTGCTTTCTTAAGAATTGAAAACGTCGTTTCATTGATTTTGAAAATGACGTTAGTCCATTCATAGCCATCAAAAATATATTATTTCTTCAATAATGTTAATTATGCTAATTGGGATGATAAATTTGACACCTTTAGAAACCCAAAAACATTATTCTATTATGTTATCTATTACCCATATTTTTAAAATCTAATCCAACGCAAACCCTTCAATATCTCGATTCGAGCATAGATGGACTTAAGCCACTTTCAAAATAGACGGCTCATTTAGGAAAAACTTTAGTTAAACTTAGGTTGCAAGTATTGTGCTGTCATATCGCTCAGAAAATGCGGGATTTGGATCATGTCCGGTTTTATGAACAGTGGTTGTATAGCCACGCGCCAATGAACAAATTTTGTTTATTCGTAATTGCAATTCTCGGCTTGCATCTGTGAGACACACTCGGCTATTCTTAGAGATATCACGTAAGGTTTTAAGAAAGGTCGGAAGTAGGTGTGGTCTTGAAGGAAACCGATGGCGATGGAGAAAAGTTAAAGTGGGATTGGAGAAAATTGCTATAGAGTAGGAGGAGAATACCTAAGGTTGAATCCCAAATAGCACAAAGGCATCTTATGTACGTCATATATAGGTCTGCGACGGACGATCCGTACGCTCTTGGGGCGTTCTGTAAATGTTACGTTCTGTAAATGTTACGAGCAGGTTCCATTTACATTGTGGAACATCCTAAGGACGTCCTGTGCCGATGTTTACAAAACGTTTTCTGAATGTCCGAGAATATTGTTGTGGCGATTCTATTTTCTACGCGCGGCAACAGATGGACAGGTGGACAATTAGATGTCTTTTCCCGCTACTATCTTATCCGTAATTGATTTCTACATACAAGGCGGGGTACTTAAAATCGGCCATCTGAATAACTTGGCTGCTATTGGTGATAGGAAAGAATGGATTAGGCCAAAATTATTTGGTATCGAGGGGCTGATCATCCAATGTTACTAGTTTTTTAATAGGTAGAGGCGTCAAGGAGATACGAAGGTCATCTTTGTTTTGTCAAATAGAACAATATGTATTTTACACACATACTGATAGAGTATTCCAAGACGAATACAATGACCTATTGGAAAGGTCATTTGTGATCTGGGTTATATATAAATTGATTATAAAAAATTTTAATTGATTATAAAAAACGAATCATTTCTTAACGACATTGTTATTAATTTATTAGATACTTTTCATTCACTCTTCCGACGTACACGGCCCAGTTCAAATATAGTCCAGAAAAATATTTTTCTGTTGTTTCTCATTTATAATTGTGCTCATAATAAATTGTTTATTTTGTTTAAATGATCTTTTGGGTTGATAAATTTTAAATATATATATATATATTCGGGTGTTTTAACCCTTAGCACTCCAATGGCTTCTCTAAGGCGACGCTAAAAATTGCCATACTATTATTTTGAACACAATTATTACATTGCCATGTTTCTATTTAAGAAATCAATAAAAATTGAAGAGTTGAACGTACGAATAATAGTAATAAATTTTATATTCGCGATAAGAAATTAACCATGTACAATTTAACTTTTCTAGGTAAAAAATAATGTCTCCATTTAGGAATTAGAATTGAAGTGCAAAGGGTTAATATTTCAAGTACGATACATTCACCATTTTTTTAATCTGATTTTCGTCGAGAATTTATCTCTTCGTAGGAGGATGTCACGACGGAAAAATGTGTACACCTAATTCTAGGATAAGTCAGGTCTAATATGATTTTTAACGAACTTGTCGAATAGCTACGATCTCACCGATTTAGAGTCTATTGGTTAAGTTCGTAAAGGGATGGCGAGGGTCTATCGTGAGGCCGGTCCGACCAAACATACAGAATTCATGCATAGTGAGGAATATTGGATGGGTAGTTGGGCCTTCTACGCCCTCTTGCCACATTAACACCAACCAACTTCAACTATACCATCTTTTTAACACATTGTTGATCGGTCAGGAATTAACTCGTATCTTCATGCCCAAACGTTGCTGACCGGCTACGAGTAAAGTCGTGATTGATGCGTTTTCTTCGCACCAGCATCGTTGGGTTAGTATATTCTCGGAGAGCATAAAGTGTAATTGTTGTTACTTTCGTTCTTATAAACTGCATTTCGTTCGATGCATTCAAAATTTACTGTAACTATTAGACACAACATAAACTAACATACAAAGAATTTTTACTGGAAGTAGCTAGAGAATAGATAACTATAGATTCTAATGAATGCAGCATAGTACATGATGCTTCCTTTCGTATTTTTAAAACGGCTCCTGACAATAATCCGCCCTTCAGGCTTTCCGGACAACTAAGAGATCATGTTTTAGGAAAAATAGTCACTGGCAGAAAAACAAATCCAACTAGAACGTGTAAAGTCTGTTCTTTAAAAGGACAATGCAGCGAAACAAAATATGGACCGTTTATTTTGAAAGTGGTGCAAGTCCATTTTCTTTTGTTTCGAGAAAATTAAATGTTAGCAGATCTGACAATTAAAAAATATAGGTTAATTATGTGAAGTCTGGGAATGTTTGTACTAATTTATCAATATGTAATTTGATTATATATATTTCTTTTAGGCGAATTTAACTGAAATAATATATATTTCCAGGCTGCAAATGGACTTACACCACTTTCATAATTAGTCAATTGTAAATATCATTTAATTTCAATTTTGAAATAACAAATATCACTTAAAATATATTTCATATTAATCCAATTTTGTTTATAAATAATAACAAGAAATAAAATAGAATTAGTATTTTTTATTTTGAACGTTAATTATATTTATATATTGTTAAACTTAACACAAGATATTGGTATTATTAATTACTTATGCTCTTCATGTAGCAGTGTTTTGAAATATTCATGATGCACAGGAGGTATATAAGGTAATAGCTGCTGCATATCCTTATATTTTTCGTATGTAATAGGCCTGTCATGTATCACGATACAAAGGCGCCAGGGCGATTTTTTCAAATTTTGGCGGTCTTCCCCGACATGTAGGTGATAAATTTAGGGTCTTAAATTCTGTGTCCTCCATTGATGTTTTATATAAAATAATATACAGTGCACTTTTGCAAAATAAAAATGGCCAGTAACCCTGCCACCTGTCTACGGAAATTGGACTTACACCACTTTCATAATTAATGGTTACGCAATTTCTTTTAGCGACCAATTTTAAATTGAACAAAGCATTGGCATTTTTTAAGATATTAAATACTAACTAGTTATAAACAAAAAGTTTACACTAAATTAAGCATAAATTACGTCATATCTCATTTTTAGAAAAAAAGGACTTACATCACTTTCAAAATAAACGGTCCATATGTGTCCAAAACTTGTGTACCATTACACGTAAACGATTGCTATACCGTTTATCATACCAAAAATAAATATTGAAAGTTAAATATTAAATAGAATTTATCGAAGTTTATTTATATTGTTTCACTTCCTTATATAATTACAAAATACCATTTAGATTAAGGACTAAATTAAATTTGAGTTAAAATTTTATAATAATAGATTGTTTATTGTTTTCAAAATATTAAAAAGTAAAATTTAGAAGTTTAATTTACGTTGAGGACTAGATTAAATGGGTAATAGCCGGTGACGTGAGATAAATTCTGAGAAAAATTGCTGGTCAACAATGTGTTAAGATGCCGCATATGATTCTATACATATATTTCAAATATCGTTCGATGACAATCTACAATTAACAAGTTTCCTTAGTAATACTGAACATTAATGCATTCGTTTTTAAATGAACTAGATTGTAGCATAAGATGCAAACTTCATTATCAAATAACTAATAATAATTATTAATAATTGTACTCGTTTATACAAATTAAATAGGCAATTATGGAAGCCTCAAAATTTGCTCGGCAGTAAACGCGTCAACAAAACTTTTATGCAGATACAGCAAAGTCTTTATCGTGTTGAGACACTAATCGAACTCATGACCCTTCAAGGGGATCTCGCAATAGTGAAGGTGATACTACAACAGTTATCCTGCAGTTACCCGTGTCCTTAAAATAATTTCGCAGCAAAACGTTTCAGGCCCGAGGTGGTGGCATTTAATGCGACTTTATTGTATCTCGGAAACTAGTGTCGAGTTGCAGTAACATGTATAGAGAAAAATTATTCAGAATGATGATCTTAGCAATCTATTTCAAGCTTGTCAACATCGGTGAGAAAGTGTACTATTATCAAAATGAAAACGATGCTTTACATAACTTTTTTATTTGAGTCGTAAGGAAAATGTAACACATATCTTTCGGAGATCTATGTTGTACATATGATAAAAATTTCGTCAAAATCGGTTAGCGTAAGAACCAATGAATTTTAAGCATATACTGGCAAAAATTCATGAAAAATTGCGATTTTCACCGCTTTCAACCGCTTAATCGATTTCGATGAAATTTTCGGGATATGTACAACAACGTAGGTCAACAAGGTAGATATTTTATATTTTCACTACGGACTTTAACCACTTCGCTCTCACGGACGTGTTTTCACGCGACGTCGATACCGTTCGTATAAGGTCACAGACGCGTTATCACGCGACGAATTGCTGCTTCCGCGGTGCCACGGACGTGTATACACGCGACGCAATGCCGTTCGTGCGGTGCCACGGACGTGTATACACGCGACACAATGCCGTTCGTGCGATGCTGCACACGACATATCTCGCGTGTTTCTATATTTGATTAAGTACTTTAATTCGAAAAATTATTAATTCTGGAAACGGTATAGTTAAAGAAAAACATTGATTTCAGGATAATTTAAATTTATTGTTTCTGTGTGTGATACAATTCGAAACATGGAACTGCACATAACGCAACATCACAATTTACACAATGGTATCGTGTTTCTTTACGGATACATTTTATTTTGCACCATACGCAACGCCTCATGGGATGATTTTTTGTATTTGTTGGTGGTAATTTTTTCAGGAAACATCTGGAGTGCAGACGAAGTGGATGCAAATAATTTCTTTTCCCTTTTTGATAACAATTTTTCTTTGGATTGTGGTACTTTTCCAGTAATCCCAATATTAAATCTTCTTTTACTTCATGGATACTTTTTTTCTTTTCATGAAGACAGTTCCATATGGCAAGGGAATTACAAATTGCGATATCTAGTAGATAAAAGAAATATTTTTTATACCATTTTAAAGTTTTCCTATATGACTCATACCCATGTAAAATTTGGTCTGTATAGTCAACCGCACCCATGTGTATATTATAATCTAAAATTATATTTGGTTTTTTAATGTATTGTCCTGTACTATAATCAATTTTTTCAGTGGTTACCAACTGTGGGGTATGTAAGGTGCTGAGAACCGATACCGGTCTTTTGTCTTTCCACACACAAAATACCATAAATCTATTGTAACGCACCAACATCTCACTCTTGTTCAAACTTTTTATATTTTTAACTTTTTCGTCGCACGGCAAGCCTTTTCTGTTCATTCGAACGGTGCCACAAGCATGTGTCTTGTATTGACATAATTTTTCAAATAAAGCTGGAGAAGTATACCAGTTGTCAAGATAAATGATTCGCCCTTCATTTAATAAATTTCTTGACAAATCCATTACGATAGCGCCAGACTTTCCTAATAATGTGGATTTTCTTCCGTCTAATTCGCGTCCACTATATAATTTCAAATTATAAACATATCCCGTCTCTGATTCGGCTAAAATAAATGATTTTAAACCGAATCTTGCACGTTTACTACATATATATTGTTTGAAAGAAAGTCTGCCTTTCCATAGTAGTAAACTTTCGTCAACAGCTATGTGCTGTCTTGGCCGATATGCCATTTGGAAACGGTGTATTAACATGTCAATCACTGGCTGTATTTTTTTTGCTTTTTGATTTTCATTATTATTCTGATCTGCACTAGCAAAATGCAGAAATCGCAGAATATTTAAAAACTTTTTTTTTGACATAATTTGTCTTGTAAACACAAAATTGTATATTGGATTTGTATTCCAGTACATAGATAGTTTCGGTAACCGAACTATACCCATATGTACAATAATGGCAAAAAAACAATACAAATCTTGATTGGAAATATGAAAATAGGATCTCGAAAAACCTTGTTGCCGTATATACTTGTTACTCTCCTCTACAATTAGATCTACAAGTTCTTTACAAAAGAAAAATTCAAAAATGGAAAGAGGAGAACTGTTTTCCGATATACCGGATGACTGTAGTACACCGCTATGTATGTCGGTATAACTAAAAACTTGTGGTTCAAAGTTTGTTGTAGAACTGGGAATATTCCATTTTCTTTTAGTAATTAAATTTTTCCATCTTTCGGACAATGAAACGTTATCGTCACTTACACTACTTTCGCTATCACTATCGCTGTCACTTACGATACGATTTCTAATTCTCCGCATGATGGTCTACTCCCGTGAACAATTAAACAGGAACTAACTGAAACGATATAGAAATAAGCGGTGTCCTCAGACGGAGCAAAGTCAATCCCGCGTGTTTACACGTCCGTGGCACCGCACGAACGGCATTGTGTCGCGTGTATACACGTCCGTGGCACCGCGGAAGCGGCAATTCGTCGCGTGATAACGCGTCTGTGACCTTATACGAACGGTATCGACGTCGCGTGAAAACACGTCCGTGAGAGCGAAGTGGTTAATAAAAGAAATTTTAAGAAGTATCTTTCCGCATTGTTTTCTAATTCTCATCAATTGCATTTTTTCAAAACCTTTTCTGCACCTTATTTAGTGTATCAATGCTTCTAATTTCTTACAAAAAGTCAAATTGTTTGGCCTGATTATTAAAATGTTATTCTGATCTAAAGGTCATTCGAATACGCACTATGGCTCACTCTATATCGACTATTTACAAGAAAGCACCGACGAACGACGCAAATATATTGTTTACCAACATTATTCAAGCCAAAGCTTGCAAACAGGTACAGTCCAGACAAATTGCGAAAGTTTCAGCAAGTTGCCATTTTCAGATAAATTTTACTCATAATGAAACGCATTGCTCAGACAAATTAATTTTATTCGTTAACGGATTTATAAAACAAAAGTTATAAAACTTGAATATATACCTACAATTTATTCATAATTGTTCATTTGATGAAGGTTACTCTTAAGAACAAAATGGAGGATTAACACTGGACCTATCGAACCAGTCAAAATGACTGGTTCCTGATTGTTTCATTTACGATTACTGGAATTATAAAAACATTTTCACCAGAATGTTTCGAATAAGTTTCTTCATTGCAGTAGACATTATGATAAAAATTGTACGAAATTTGAATAGATGCAATATTGTTATTATTACAAAGCAATATACATCGGTCGGATTTATTACTCGGTAGTTCTAGTGTTAAATATGACAATTCAAGTACAAAACAAACGAAAAGAAGATCTAAAAATATTAATACAATCTAGTAGAACATCAAAAGTAGAAATATAAAGTCTACGTGAAGTTCGTAAAGAGTATAATCCAAATATTGAATGATATAAATGAGAGTGGTGCAAATAAGAACGGAAGGAAGACGCGTATGAAAAGAAGCATAGAGTTTGAAGTAAGCTAGCATTTATCTTAAATAAAATGAACGTTCCACCAGATGATGTATAAGATCGCAGAAAAGAACAGTTATTATCAGATCGTAAAGTATGACAATTTAAATGTTTGAAAGTTATTTTACAGAGTCGGTA
>CM052088.1:15177322-15188436 GCA_028453745.1 Agapostemon virescens
AAAAAAATAAAAAGTAGTTTATTCATAAATATATTATAATATATTACACTATCATAATACAATAGTATTCATAAAAACAGGAGCTATCTCTACGGAAATTTTTCATCCGTTCATATGAATTTAACTACCTCCTGTATACTATTTTCCTTTAACATACATATGTTTTTTTTTATTAGGAAGGTAAATGCCATAAACGCCTGAATATTCGTAATATATTCTAAGTATTTGTATTCATTTTCAAAAAAAGTTTTCTAGTAAAATAGTTATTCTGCAATTCCTACAATAGTTTTCATATTATAATGTAACTTTTTTAATTATTAATCAAAAATTCTCAACTGAGAAATATTTGGTTTACATAAGTTTCACAAAGAGTTTTCACCAGTATTACTGATTATAGAATGGACCAGCGCATGGAATGTTTATAAAATGTACTTTTATGAAAAGAAAGTTAAATTTCGTTACTTTGGAAGTTATGTATCGTATTATCACACAGAGGAAAGTTAAACTTAAAAAATCTTAATGATTAATTTGAAGAAATTATTGGCAAATCGATTAACATTCTAATATTAAGGTGTTAATAATAATCTGTTACACAAGAAGATTAGTGGTGCTAGCGTAATATTGATTGTGCTAGTCACGTACCAAAAGATTGAACACGCTAAATTTATTAAAGGTAAGCCAAAACCACCGTGTACGATAGAATCTAATTTTATTGCTATTAAATTAGTACACGCCACGGACAAATTTGGATGAAACAGCCGCACTCGCGCCCGACTCGTTCAATGTCGCACTAATTTCGATAAATTGACTACAAGTCTACATCGCATCACAGTTCCAAAAGAAGATATTTTCGTGCGAATTCTTCAGGGTTAGGTAGAAAATAATTCTTGATATTGACCATGGCTTCGTTTTGTAATGAACACCCAGACGAATTAGAATTTTCATTCTCTCTAACAAACAGAAAATCATACTGCATAGTTTCATCTGTCTTTCTAACAATACAGCTGCCAAATGGCCATCAACTTGAACAACATTAGCTTTTCTACCATTCCTGAAATTACAATAATGATTTTATAGGGAAATCGCTTAATAAGTATAGAAAAATAGATATAACATACGTATATCAAATCTAATTTTCCATAAGAAAATTGATTAAATTTTAATAAAAAGGCATTCTACAATTTTGTCATTTTGTTTTAATTATTTTTATGTTACTTTTTATTCATATAACAATGTTTGGAACGTATTTAAAGTTTATAATGTTTATTATAATTGAACATTTATTATTTTATAATTTTTTATTCATCAGTAGTTGAAGTTACCATGTTTTTCATCATTTACTTCATATAATTAAATAGAATGTACTGAAGGTATGTTATTCGCTCTTTTAAATCTAAATGAGATTTAGTTTTTAAACTTTTTGGTCTCATATATATTCTCTACTACAGTAAATCTAGGTATAAATATGAATTACCTTCGCTTCCAGATGATTAATAATAACAACGAAATCTTATGTATCGAAGCTATGAAACCAATTATACGTCATCTGTTATAGTAGTACCAGTGCGATTGAATAGAAAATAAAATAATTAATAGTTAGTTTTAATGTATAATTATTTTTAGGAGAAACTAAATTGTGCTTGTGTATGTACAGTAAGAGCAAAGTACTGATAAAATATTAAAAGTGCAGCAATGAGGATCCTGAGAAAAGATTCTGATGAAAAATGTATTTTTAACAAGCGTGTACATCTTTCTCTAATTATTCTTCTTTTATAACGAAATTATTGTTGAATATGTGCGTGCCTGGGATTATTCATAAAATATGGAATGTCATTATCTGTTTATATTCAGTAAAAGTATTTTCAACGTTAGAACCTACACATTTAATTACGCATAATACGATTTTGAAGGAAATATTTAAGAGAGACGTATTAACTGTCATCATTTAATATAAGAATTTTTACATATATAAATTCTTGAGGAATTATTATAGTATCATAAAACTATTTGTAATTAAATTAATGATGAATAAATGTACGTATGTATTATGATAATAATAATAGTAATAATATGAACAAATTAATTTCGGTTACCAGCAAAATATTTTGCAGCAATACTCATTTTGTAATTAACTATTACTTTTTGTAGTCTACAAGTTTCTTATATTAAAAGATTCGTTTTCATAAAAGTAATACTGTATTTTTATAATTGAACAACCGAAAATAAACATAATTTGGGTAATGGAATAGAAAAATAAGTATTTTTCTCTGCGTGTCTTTCGTATTTTTTATTCCTAGCAAAATTGTTTATTATTTATGAGATTAAGTATTTCTTATGGTATTTCACAAACTTTCCTGCAGTTTACAATTCGATAAATATAAAATATTAAAAATTCAACAAAGTGCGATTAGTATAATATTTTCACCCGGGCCCTAAATATTAAAATACAAATAAAGAATTAAAAAACGACAAGCTGCAAATATTTTAAAGTATTTTGATAATTTTAATCCTTCTTTCTCTTTAGTATGAAGGTTTTTCTACTTACAAAAATTTTAAACCGTCTCACACAGTTTCCTTTTCAAATTTATTTTCTATAAAATTCTCTATTTTTTTTTAGTGCAGATATTAAAAAATATATCTTATCCTGTATAACACCAGTGTAGTCTTTCTGTTGAAGTTATGTTTTATTATAGTAAAAAGATACCATAAAACCATTTAAAAATGAAATATGATCCTCTTATAATGTTTATAAAAGGAGTAAACTACAGCAAACACTTGTTGAGCATCGTTATGTAGTACATTGAACTCAATTAAGTAACTAATATAATATAAAGTAATACAACCTCGATAAGATATTCATCGAACGCGTTAGTAGCTTAATATAATAGCTAGGTGAGCTAATGACCTAAGCAACCGATGCGACCAAAAATAACCAACTTTAAAGAGAAACAGTGAATGCGTTAATAAAAGTCAAAAGACTGTACTGTTTATATAATATTCACTCTGGTACCATAAAATTTTAAAATAATATATTTTTAATATATAATATATATATATATATATATATATATATATATATATATTATAATATAAATATAATATATTTTTACCTCGTATTTCTCGAAATAAATATTACTTTATATATAATTAACATTGTCCATACAATTCACAGTAGAAACGTTTATATTTGCATGAAAAATTAATCCAATTTTCTATCATTACTAGTGCCAAATTTAAGCACTTTTGAATTAAAACAAACAATTCTAAATAGATTATGACGTAAAACTTATAGTAACAGTACTAATTTGGACCAATTTAAATTTGCAAGGATTGAGATTAAAGAACGTCTGTTATAATAATTGGAGGGCAAAGTTTCAAACAACGGAGCTTATAGTTTTTTAAAATAAGGGTTTGTCATTAAAAGATCATGTAGACTAGAGTTTTATAATTGTGTCTTCAGAGCAGAAAAGTTTTCGATAACATTATTACTTTCAGTTTCAGAAGCAAAAAGTTAACCATGTTGGGATATATTTCACTCAACAAACTCTAATGCCACGTGGGATTTCATGACCTCGCAAACACTGGTGATCGCAATGCAATTTTTTACTTAGGAAACTCTTTATCCTTTGACGCAGCCCCACACCGTTGGTAAAACGTCAATATTTACATTCATCTTTCACGGCAATTTTCTTAAATTCGTTTAACGAAAATTAATGACATTACGAGTTTAAGTTATAGCCTTTCTTTCACTTAGCTGAAACAGAATTCTGTCAGTATGAAACAGTTTTTATTGTAAATGGAACTTTAAACAACATTTAATCCGGGCAAGAAATAAACGTATGTACAAAAGAAACATTTGAACGTTGTTATTAGACTGCGAATCTTTACGAGAAATAAAAACAAATAATAATTTTATTAAATCGAAGCTAGCATAGTAATACTCTTTTTGATAAATATATAAAATACTATATCGTTTACGTATCAAAATTTTATATGAACCTAATTTAATAATACGTCAATGTATACAATTTAATATATATTACAATTTGAATGATATTTATTGTATACAACATTAATATAAATCGCATTAATATATGGGAATATGCTAACAAACGCCCAGATTATTATAATTACTTGTTATTATAAAAATATAAGTATCAAATATATTAATTTATACTTTTATGCAATAGCCAAGCGTTACAAATTAAAACAATTTTAATAGTTAGAGGTCATATAAACAATTTTGTAGATTATTAAACAATTTATAAAATTCGTGTTTAACTGTATGCACGATCGAGTCGCAAAGCAACTTAACATCCTTTAAATATTAATAAATTTTTCAAAATTGCACCTAATGATTTAGGTTTTTTTGAGACGGTATAGAATTTATCGATTATTCATCAAAAGTATCGATATCTTGTTCGTATAATCAACGACGTATAAAATATAATGAAATGTCTGAGAATAATGATAAGAAGAAATGTACCTTATTACATTTATTTGTATTAAATAATATCAAAAGACGGTAGTCTTTTAATATCGAAAATAGCAACGAAAATGTTTTTAAACTTATTCTCTATTGACGAGAAAATTAATGTGAAATGTAATGTTATAAGGTCACATGATATTCCATCTAATAACACTTGCTTTAAGAAATCTTTACTTTCCTTGATTACGACATAATGTACAATTTCACAAAAAAATCATTCATAAACAATCCAGAGTGGAAACAATATTCTTTCTAAACCATTTGTAATTTATAATGAATTAATGATCTGCACGATAGGTTGGACATTGCATTTCTTGTTACGAGCACCATTCATCCCACCAATTCTCTATTTCGTGTCGAAACATCCTATACATTTCCCTCGTCGTGTGCCAAAGTCCAAATCCCTTTAAACTAATAAATAGACTGCGGAAGTTTATCTTTCATACTTTCATCGACAAATCTTCAGAAACTAAGGTCAAATAAAATGTTCGTTTTTCTTAATATTTTCAATTATTCGAAATGATACATCTGTTAACATAAATTAACAAATATATCATAACAGACAGCTAACTTAACTTTGATACAATAGGTACAAACTAATAAATACCCAAAAATGGTGAGTGAATATTGTTCTTTTTGCTTAACGCTTTCAACAAATTGAAATTAATTACTACTACCAAATATAGATAACATTTCCGTAAGTCGCAGGCTCATAAACATCCAAACACTGCCACAAACATATTCCTTTTTCCTTTAATACCGTCGTTAAGTCGAAATTACAACGAAAGCGTACTTCTCGATTATTTTAAGAAAGATTTTTTATCACATTGAATACTTTTTTTCTATAGCACTTTCAATAAATAAAAATTAAAACTATAATGTACAAAGCTGTGTTGAACGTAACGTTTATCAATTTTTTAAAGAAAGATTCTTGTAAGCCACAGGTTCACAAACATTCGAAAACTACTACCAAATAAAGATTTCTTTTTTCCAACAATTTGAATAAACCGGAACTAAAACAAGAATGCATTAATCCTTAGAGCTCCAATGGCGCCTCTTAGGCGACACTAAAAATTCCCTATCATTTAAAACAGCTTCTACATCGCTATATTTGTCTTTAAAAAGTCGATAAAAATAGAAATGTTGCACGTACGAGTAATAGTAATAAACTTTCTATTCACGAAAGAAAACGAACCGTGTACAATAGAACTATTTTAGGTGAAAATAAAATGTTTCGATTTTGAAATTAAAATTGTTTGGAGTGTAAAGAGTGCAAACTCGATCAAATATAATATGTGAAAATATCTTAAAGAAAAGTCTGTTTACGTAGCGAGTACATAAACATCCGCAGACTACCGGTAAACAACAAACAACACTAATAACAGTAACAACGTTTACCGTGCGTCGACACGCCGAGCCTTGTGAGGGCCTGTCCTTCCCTGCACCAAACCCTGAGCATGCACTTCAGCAGCTCCTCCAAGGCGCTCTTCAAGGACACATCTGTTCCTAGTTCGGTGGAACATTCGGAGGCCACGAAATCGCACACCATCGCGTCAAGGACCGACACGCGACGATCTCACCGAGAAGATACGCGTTCCGGGTCTCCTCGTCGAGCGAGTCGAGGCGAGTCGAGGCGAGTCGAGGCGAGGCCGCGATCAGGCGCAAGAAGATGAAGAACCCGTGGTCTTCCGGTTTTCGCGCGAACGAGCCGAGCAGACGGGAAAAAGATCTCGGAACCGTAGGAACCACGGGCTTCTTTTCGGGACGCGACGCGGACCGACGGTAGGCTTCGCGGGACGTGGGTGTCGGAGGAAAGCTCGATTTCCCGAAGAGGATGCCTTCGGCCGGCTCGTGGAATGCGACTCGGCGCCCTGACCCACTGACTGCCAGCCAAAAGCTACTTCTTCCACTCGCCACCCTCCGCCCTTCCGCTCCGCTCGCCTCCCGCACGGCTCTCCTCTTCTACTCTTCGGACTTAACTTCTGTCGAGATATTCGGACGGCCGCGAATCAAGCGTTTCCACGAGAGAGATGGGTCGGAGCACACCGACGATCGCGAATCTACTCGAAGCCGAGCGGTCGAGACGCTCGATGCTCATCCATAACGAACATTTCTTTCCATTATAGAACATCTCATCAGCGATTTATTTCAACAATATGCAGAATCGAATGTAAGAATAATAAACGTGGGAAATTTTGACTGATATGTATAGACATTTCTCTACATACAGTGGCTCACGAAAGTATGCGGACATTCTTTATATCTAAATAACTTTTAATGCTCGGGAGATTTAGTATACTATGTATTGACAGTTTTTTGAAGATTAAGTTACACATTAGTTAATACTGTTAACACTAGACCTACCAAACCAGTCAAAATGACTGGTTCCTGATTTTTTCGTTCACAATTACTGAAGTTGTAAAAACATTTTCACCAAAAAGTTTCGAATGAATTTTTTCAGTGAAGCAGACGCTACAATAAAAATTGTACGAGATTTAAATGAATGCAATTTTGTCATTATTACAAAGAAATATACATCGGTCGAATTTATTATTCGGTAGTAATAGTGTTAATTAAGAAAATGGCAGCTCCTGAATTACGAATCATGATTTTTTGCGCTTTTCCTTCACATTTGGTATAATTAAAGAAATAGAAATATGTGAATATTAATTGAAGTTTTTAATTTATTCGACAGTGGTCAGCTTTTTCAAGATTCTCGAAGTTGATCGTACAAGATCTTGGATTATTTTATCAGACACGTCAGAGAATAAAATATTGAAGGAAAGCATTAATGTTTTAGTGTTCATAAGTTTGTTAGTCTTACGAATTTTGAACAAAATTCTTTTGCACGCATACTCTTAAAGACATATGCCCTACGATAATCGCTTTTTTCAAGGTTTTAGTTCAGAAGTCGCCCCTAACCCTTTGATGTCAGATCTGGTAGTACGTTTTTTGAAAAACAGGAACTGAAATCACTGGACGTAGTAACACGTCTTTCTTAAATAAAAACTATTAGATCATAACGTTCGACTATGTAACCAAATCTCAATGTGTCAAATCTTGGGTGAGGAAAATCAGGAAAATCTGAATCAAATGGTTTTCTACGCATGACGCAATTTCATTGTTTTTGTGAAAGGAAATGTGATATTTCTTCAAATTTTCTCTTGACATTTTTATTTGGTGTATTTACGTAATTGATTGAATCGACTTCTTTATTTATGTTTATAATACAACAAAAACTGCATCAAATTTAAGTAAGCTGAATTGTTATTTGGATGAGGTGAAATATACCATCTAATTTTAATGCTCGGGAGATTTAGTGTACTATGTATTGGCAGTTTTTAGAAGAATGGACTATCGTTTCTTGACTTACCATAATACTCTTTTGGAATATGGTAAAAATGAATCGATTTTCAACTTTACCGCCATCGGAAAATTCTAATAGATGTATGCCTCGATGTCTTCCGAAGAATACGAAATTGCACTTATCCGAGAAGTGATGGAGAATTCATAAAAAGTATGCATTATACGTATCAACATTCATTATATTTTATATATTCCTGTTGTAAACGTATAAAGTCTATAGTATAGTTAAATTACAAAAACTACTACCAAAGCAGACTAGCGAACTTATTCAACTTATTAAAATAAGATTATTTATGTTGTTTAGAAACAATAAATTGAAGAGCATTAACACATTTATTTCTGTGACGTATAGTACTTTGAATGAAGTGGCTTGCGCGTCACAATTCTATATCAGGTTTTAATAGTTGATTTCTACATCTTTTAACGAAATAAAATATTTTGTCGATAAATGTGTTCGTTTACAGGAATTTTTATAGTCTAATTATAAAACACATCTGTAAACATTATGAATTTACGAATTCATTTTTGGAATACACTATTAGTTCTTCATTGTTCATAAGGTTGCACAGTTAATATGTTATAATTATATTATAATTTATGAAATTAATATACGTAACTTTACGCTTCGAAACCGAAAAATCTTTCTACTGTTTTATACAAGTTACAAGTCTGATAGCAAACATTGAAATGTTTAAACGAGGAGGTATAAACGAAACGAAAAGTAATTCTCTTGTTTGAAATTGAAAATATCAAGAAAGTTGCATTGGCTGTTACTTATTTCAGCAATGAAGGTTATGAATTTCTAAAAAGTACGTTCAACTTATTTCATTAAAGATTATTTCATTCACTATTTTTTAAATATATACATTTTCTATGAATTAAGAAAATTAGAAGACATATGAAGGCCAAAACACTTTCGGAGTAATTAAATATTGATTAGTTTTGATAAATAGGAAAGTTACAAAAACGCACTTTAAAATATGCAAACTATAATAAATACGAAGAGAATAATACACATGTACATTCGATGTGTATGTGAAAGAAAACGCATAAAATTTACGTATAAACAAAATTAATTTGTTTATTTTATGTTTTCCCGAAATAATCGATGGCATTGTGTTGCCCTAAAATATTCGTATTACGTTATTCGATATTAACTTTTATTCTTATATATTATAAACATGAACACTCTGCGTCTTCTTGCTTACCCTGCTTAACTTTAGAGTTATTCATATAATATTAATTTATCGGATATTCGTTAGTTATTTGGCTATTGACTTTTCTAATTGCAGATCATCGTCGAAGCTTCCTAAGTACACCGAAGCACTAGAAATATTTATTGCGTCAGTTCCTATATGTAGTATGCACAATGTTCGTAACGGTCGATGAATAACATGATCCATTTAATTTTAGAACATTAATGATAAAAGCGGTTTGCGTAGCAATGCGCCTAATATTCACACAATATAATAATTATAATCAGCACTACATAGAACAGTTTGAACAATATTTATACCTATGCATATACAATCGTGAAATTACAATTCATCAAACTTCCATTTATATGTCGACTGGAAAACGAATTCTGTCTTTGAAAAAAAAATTTAAATCGTTTCCCGATTTTGAAAGAGCTATTTAAAGAGTGTCCGCAGGCCTAATGGACCTTTTACTTTTAAAAGCACCTTTCACAAGAACGGAATTCACAAATATGTACAGTAATGTCTCGAAATGCCACTTATGTCATGCACAGACACTATTCCTGGATTTCGTGCCACTGGCGTTGAAAAAGAACGAATAAACAACATATCGGTAATACTGTATCAGTAAAACAATATTAATCCCGAAATAAAACTCTAAAGTTTTTAATAATATTTTTTTTTATAAAACTTTATCCACATCACTGAGACATTTTTCTTATTGAAATGACACCAGACACGATACTATTTCAACTATTTTTATTATTGTTTATTACTTATTTATTTCTGGATACAGTACAATCTCGATTTACATACTAATCGGTGGAACATAAGTATGTGGATAATAAAACAGTTACTTAACTACAATGTTACATCTAACTGTCACTCATTTGAACAATACAAAAGAAAACAAAACAGGTATTTGTGTAATGGAGATTTAAAATATCATTGGTTGGGATGATCAAGATCATATTGATTCGTTAATTAAACAAATCAATATCTAAATAGTATAACAACATTTTATGCACGTACTATCTACGTTTCGTACGATCTGGGACGCCCCTATAACGTCCACATGTCTCGTAAATGTTCCCGTAACATTCTGTAAATGTCTTAAGATGGTCCCAATTACAAAATAAGACGTCCTAAGGATGTCCTACGCGGACATTCTCGAGACGTATTCTGGACGTCCAAAAATAACGTTTTCTGATCATCCAAAAATAACGCTTTCTGTTCACGATGCCGAGAATTTTACTGTTTTACATGTTTTTGTGACAAATGGTTCGTGGTTTTGAGATAACGGTCTGGTAGCTGGCTCTGTCCATTACGGTTACCTGCTATGATATTACTATTATTTTTGTAATAACCTTCTATGAGCCTAATATTTTTCTTAAATATAAAAAAAAATGTATGCAACGGGAAATTAACAATTACAATCCTATATATGCAGATTAAAAAAAATTTACCAGTTTCAACAATTTTATTATAATTTATAACTTTGTAACATTTCAGTAACACCGGTTCACGATGTTTGCACTTCTGTGCATAAAAGCTTAAGCGCGAAATTCCATAAAACAGTTTGCACTTGGCGTTAAACATAAATGTACGTTGCAGTTGGAACATTTTATTTTTGGAACCCCTTTGTTGGATCACACTGCAGTGCATATCTATAGGTATAACCAACTATATCACTTATAATTTCACTGTCAAATAGTTTTTGAAAATGAAGAGTAGGTTCCTTCGAGGTGTTCAGGGCAATCTCTTTTCCAAAGGCGATAACAACTATTATTCGTCTGAGATACTGATTGCTAAATAATTTTTTGTGGTCCTGAATTAACCTTATCCGAGGATGACTCGGTACTAAATTCATCGTCACTGTCGGTGACGGTATGCGTCGTCGGGTAAATACTACTGGATGATCTTCATCGGACTCAGAATCTAATAAAGAATTACTTCTACGTGATTATATATCCATATTTTGGATATATGATATATAACTCTGAAAATAGAAGACAGCACAAGCATTATTCTAAATATACCAAAATCTATCATAATAGCCTACT
>CM052088.1:15193436-15203951 GCA_028453745.1 Agapostemon virescens
AGTAGGCTATTATGATAGATTTTGGTATATTTAGAATAATGCTTGTGTTGTCTTCTATTTTCAGAGTTATATATCATATATCCAAAATATGGATATATAATCACGTAGAAGTAATAAAGAAATTGGAATTAGACGCATTAGCGGTAATAAATCCGAAGATTCTTTATTAGATTCTGACTCTGATGAAGATCATCCAATAGTATTTACCCGACGACGCATAAATATTATTGTCAGCGACGATGAATATAGTACCGAATGAATCATCATCGGATAAGAAAAATTTAGGACCATACAAAATTGTTTAGCAATCAGTATCTCAGACGAATAATAGTTGTTATCGCCCTTGGAAAGGAGATTGCCTTGAAGACCCCGAAGGACCCTACTCTTCATTTTCGAAAACTATTTGATAGTGAAATTATAAGTGATATAGTTGATTATACCAATACATATGCACTGCAGTGTGATTCAACAAAGGGGTTCCAAAAACAAAATGTTCCAAATGCAACGTACATTTATGTTTAACGCCAAGTGCAACTGGTTTATGGAATTTCATGCTTTTTTATGCACAGAAGTGTACACATTGTAAACCGTTGTTACTGTAAAGTTACAAAGTTAGAAATTATAATAAAATTGTTGAAACTGATAAATTTCTATATATAGGTTTGTAATTGTTAACTTTCCGTTGCATATATTTTTTTATATTTAAGAAAACAGTTCGGCCCATAGAGGGTTAAAAAGATTTTAATTCGTGCATATATGATAATAATTACAATAATTAAAAGAATCTATCTATGGACAGTGTAGAAAGTATTCGTTAATCTTATACAAACGAATAACTTTTTTAAAAATAGATCAAACAGCTAGAGTTATTTTTACGATATTAAAACGATTCATTTACTAGGTAATGGGTAAATTATTCTTTTTTAAATTGGTATTGGTCACAATGGCAAAGAAGTAAATAAGGGTCGCAGCATTTAAATTTCTTATCTGTGTTTCTAATGAAAACTTAAAAGGTCCCTTTCGTAGATTCAAGTAATTTATATAGATACACAAAGTTTTATTGATACCGATCACGATTGCTATGAAATATAATTAATTGATAATAACAAAAATTGTAAGAACCTGTGGTTTAAATTATTTGGAAACTCTGAATTCAAGGATTTTAATATCTTACAATGCCTACAGATTTTTTTATGTGTCAAACTTTTGTACATGTACATAACTTATTTAGATTTGCAAAAAGTATGTATTAAATTATTATATAGACACGGATAGAAAATAAAAAACAGTGATCTTAACTATTTTTGCAACTGCATTCATTAAAAATTTAAAAAAAATGTATTTACTTATTTACTAGTAAATTACTTTCTCTAAACATTTTTAAAAAATTCAATCCGTTTGGTCCATATTTGAACTAAGATATTTGTCTTTACTACTAAACTTACCATTGTCAACCAAATGTCTGGTTTTGTATATTTAGTTTTAACAATTATTGAAATTACAAACTTGCTACCATGGGAACTGACCCGATAAATTTCTTTATTTCAGTGAATATTATCCTAAAAATTGCACAAACTCTAAATAAGTACAATTTTGTCATTTTTATTAATTAAGTACAACGTTTGAATTGCTTTCAGAGATTGTTACGTTTGTTTTGGTGAGCTCTATTGGAATATTAACTAAAACCACATCTATTTAAAACGAAATAGGGTAATATTTATATTTTCTCTAAAACTCCATCTATAAAAAGTTAGTAGCGCCCAGTTATTGGTCCATCAAAACGAAGCAAGTTTCGTTAGATGTATTTTTTTCCATGGCATACGAAATATTTAGGTGACCTGTTTTAAATGCTCTCCTCGGTATATCAATCGCTTTTACTGTTCGGTAGTTCTATGAAAATAGTGAGCATCAGATTTTCTGTTGCAATAATTGAGATTATGAGTATTACATTGTTAAAAACTACAGAATAAATTTGATTGTATTATTGTTATTATTATTATTATTGTTGTTGTTGTTGTTTGCGAATTGATTTGCTCCATTTGAATTTAATCACCCAAAATATACTTTAAATTGAATATAAAAAAAAGAGTCGTGCCTTAACGATATTGATATTGATTTATTAAATACACTTTCTTTACTCTTCTGTCATACACGGTCCTGTCCAAATATATATTTTTGTGTTGTTTCTCATTTATAATTGTGTTCATAATAAATTGTTTCTTTTGTTTAAATGATCTTTTGGGTTGATCAATTTTAAATACATATATATCAAACCTTGTACATTGTTGATATTATTATTACTAATATTATTATTGTTGTTGTTGTTGTTATTATTACAATAATAGATACGAGACAAAAATCTTGGTCCATACAACAGTAGTGGGGATAATAATGTAGCAGTTATCCTGTAGTTATCCGAGCAGTTAAAACGACTTTACCGTATAACGCTTCGGACCCCAGATGGTGGCGTTTAACGTGACTTTATTGTGTCTAATTATACTGTACTTTTATAGGCAATAGAAATGTGTCATTCATTTCGATAATTTTAACACTGACCACGCCGAGCACAAACTGCGACTGGTCTATATTGGTTTATTAACACTAGAACTACCGAGTAATAACCTGACTGATGTACATTGTTTGGAAATAATGACAAGACTGTATCTATTCAGACCTTATTCCATTTTTATTACAATGTCTGCTTCAATGAAGAAGTTCATTTGAAGCTTTCCAATGAAGATAGTTTTATAATTTCTGGAATTGCGATAGAAAAAATTATGAACCAGTCATTTTTACTAGTCCGGTAGTTCTAGTGTTAAAATAACACGACTAAATATATTTAGATTTTCCACAATGTTTATAAACGTATAGACGACGAAACTTATTAAATAATTTACATTGGAAGAATTTTTGTAAGTTTAAAAATATTGATAATAATAAAACAAAAATTTTGAAACCTGTCACCTGGCAGGTCATGATACGAAGAGTGTTAATATATATCGTTGAAATGTTTACTCTATGAAAGTGATGACAATATTCTACCGAACGTAAACAATTAAAATTATAAAATAATATACGCGTTTCCTTCTAGCATAATTATGAAAGTAAACTGTATCTCATTTCATTATTTCCGATGAATAATTAGTTAAAAAATTGAATACACGCTCGCAGTTGATTAAGACACATAATAAATACTTAAGTAATTAATTAGCGAACATATATTATTGATGATTAATACATATAATAAACTATTTATAAGAGAATACAATAATTTTGTTTATCAATATTAACATGTTAACTATGATATACAAAAGTATGGAAGACAATAGGTACAATTATAAATAAGATCTCTGAATATTTATATTTTGCTTAATTATATAAAATCGAGAATAATTAAAATATTTAAATTAGCTTTACTTTATTTATATTTCAATTATTTAATTAGTCATCAAATTACATAATTTTATTGTTTTAACATTTTTTGTATTATTTATTTATACTTCTCTTCTATGCTTCAACTTAAACTTACACACTCGTATTTTAACTATAAAATATTTATAAGTGCAAAATATAGTGATCGTAATTAAGAAAGTAAACGCAACGTAAGGAAACAAATAAAAATGTTTAAAATATTAAAAAATTATAATGAAAATGTTGATCATCGGCTCCAATAATGCAGTATTTATTAAATCTGGGAAAATCCACTCTAGAGGCTATAACCTTATATCGCCACTGTAATAAATCACTTCGTAATTGCGAAACAGGTATCCGAGTAAAATTCGAGTCTCACGAATGTTATTATGTTTATTTCGATCCTGGCACTTCCTCAATATTATGCAGACTAGTCCATAAAAACTAAATTAGCTGAACACCAAAATGGTCAGGAGTATAAAAAGATTTAATGAGATTTAAAATTTTGAAGGAATTTACGAGCATCGTGCACCTGTTACAATAAATAATAATTTGTACCATTCAAGTTCTTATTTTCTACAAACAAGTTTTGTTACTTGGTTCACACCTCAATCTCAATAAATGTGTTCGTTTACAGGAATTTTTGTAGTCTAATTATCAAAGGCATCTGTAAACATTATGAATTTACGAATTCATTTTTCGAACACACTATTAGTTCTTCATTGTTTATGAGGGTGCACGGTTAATATCTTGTTATTATATTATAATTTATGAAATTAATATATGTAATTTTACGCTTTGTAACCGAAAAGTCTTTCTACTGTTTTATACACGTTACAAGTTTGACAGCAACCATTGAAATGTTTAAACGAGGGAGTATAAATGAAACGAAAATTAATTCTCTTGTTTGAAATTGAAAATATCAAGAAATTTGTATTGGCTGTTAATTATTTCAGTAATGAAGGTTATGAATTTCAAAAAAGTACGTTCAACTTATTTCATTAAAGAAACCGTTAAACGAATAAATTTCTTAGTGACTATGTTCACTATTTTTTAAATATATACGTTTTCTATGAATTAAGAAATTAGAAGACATACGAAGGCCAAAACGCTTTCGGAGCAATTAAATATTTATTAGTTTTGATAAAAAGCAAAGATACAAAAACACATTTTAAAACATGCAAACTTTAATAAATACGAAGAGAATAATACACGTATGTACATTCGATGTGTATGTGAAAGAAAACGCATAGTATAAAAAAAATGAATTTTGGTTATTCTTTATTATTTGAAGTATTAATGATAGAGTAATATCCAATAAATACTAAATTCTATATTGTAAACAAACTACGATCAGTATTTGATTTTACACGAAGAGTCCGTATGAATATAAATGTGCAATGTGTTAATCAAATGTTTGTATACTCAGACAATTTTTTGACAGAATCATGAATTTTCAGTACCTCTTTATACTGAACATTATGCACTCTTCGGTAGTATTTAACCCTTAGCCCTTCAAGTGGCTCCTCTAAGGCGACATTAAAAATTGACAAACTATTATTCAAAACAATTTATACATTACAATGTGTATGAAGTTTGTATGAAGTACAATGTATGACGTTTTAATAGATGCAGTCTCGTTATTATTACACGGCAATGTATATCGTTGGATTTATTGTTCGGTAGTTCTAGTGTTAATAGCAGATTTATATACGTGTAGGTACATACTTATGTGTACTAATATGTGCGTGTCACATATATTAGCTTCACTAGATGCCATCCTTTAATTATTAAATTATTACAATTATTATTGTTTTTATCATTATTTCTATTACTAGTGATGCCATTATTATTAACACTCTCTTTAAGGCATTCGAAAGATATTAACCATTAGTACTCGAGTGGCGACTCTGAGGCGTTAGTAAAAATTGCTACACTATTATTTAAAATAATTTTAACATCGCTATCTTTATATATAAGAAATTGATAAAAATTTAACGGTTGTAAGGTTGAGTAACAATAAGAAAAACCCATATACACAAGGTGAAATAATTCATGTAGAATGAACATATCTTAGATCAGAAGAAATGCTTTGGTTTTATAGTTAAAACGGCTTCGAACACAAAGGGTTAACAGTTAGTACTCTAATGTCTCCTCCGAGGCGACACTAAAAATTGTCAGACTATTACTCAAAACAATTTTTACATTACAATTTTTGTGTTTAAGAAGCTAGTAAAAATTTGAAGTGTTCCACGTACGATTAGTAACAAATTTGATATGCATGAAAGGAAATGAACCACGTACAATGGAATTATTCTAGGACAAAAAAATGTCTCGAATTAGGAATTAAAATTGCTTGGAAATGCAAAGAGTTATTAATATGGCAAAGCAATGAAAATAATTTAACAAATTGTTTCAAAATTTTGTCGAAAATTTACAAAAGAATGATCACATGGTCGAATGATGAATTCTTCAACTACTCTAAAACTTCTACAACTACCACAACAATCTATAATTGTTATAAATCTAGAGATTCTTACACCTTGCGTTGCCTGTTCATTTCTACGTGAATCGATTTCGCTATTTTCAGAATGTACGTAATTAACGCAAATACATCTAACAGTTATTTTAAATTTTCAATGTATACGTAAGTAAATGTGTTGTAAAGAACATCTACTACTATGCTCTTCATGATTCGGACAGACTTACAATTTGGTCAAAATTTCTTTTACACATCGTCTAATAAACCAATTCTTTTGACTCTTTAAAAACGCTCAAATAATTTAATTCGAACTTCTAATCTATTTAAAGTCCGGGTCTATTTTACCCAGACTATCAAACTTATCATTCAATTCTTCAGATTCTGCTAAATTATTTAAATAAATTCTTGCTACATCAGGAACAGTGGGGACCAGTAGAAAGTTTCTATAGGAACGATTAACACATCTACGCGAGAAACACCTATAAAACTATATTATAAAATATGAATATACGAAGAAGCGAATAATCATTATCTTATCGATTATGTCGTTATAAGTAGATCGCGTATTTTATGCATTTATTACGGAAATGGGTACATCGACTAGAAAATGATAAAAATATCTTAAAAAATTTTAAGAAAAGTTATCAAATTGCAGGGGTATCCAAATATTAACATAAAATTCAAAATAAAATTACAAATGAAATGATGTTAAAAATTCCTTTTTCGAGGCGCGGTATCGTAATCAAGCAACGACCTATTCGTCACATGTGCCTGGTAGCGACCGGGTCGTAGAAGCGTCGGTACCGACCGACGCTTGGCGTCTTTCTCTCAGCTGCGCCGTTTCGATTATATTTAGCCGGAGTATTACGCGGTGCTTATTTAAAGAAACGGGAAGAACGACTCCCCCCTTTTTTCCTCTGTTTCTCTCTTCCTCTATTTGGTCTCTCTCTCTCTCTCTCTCTCTCTCTCTCTCTCTCTCTCTTGGTCTCTCTCTCGGTCTTTCTCTCTATTTCTCTCTGTTCACTCGTCTTTCTTCCGTTCTACCTATCGGCACGTTTTCCACCTTTGTCACGGACGTGTGCTCCCTTTCTGCTTTCTCTTTTCGTCGTGAGTCCCGCGGAATCGGAGCGATTTCTTTGTCGGCCGGTCGGTGTTCGTGTTTGCGGCATTCTTCGGCGATGCGTTGCTTCGCAGTGAAGTAAATTATAGTTACCAGAGCAACCTCTCTCTCGCAGGGATGGAATTCGCACGGACCATCGTGTGCTTACCCTTTGTGCTTTCCTGATTCTGATTTCGATCCTCTACACATCGGCCGACATTCCACGTTCCACGCGACCCGATAGAACGGTCACGATTGTCCTTTTCGGGGACTACGCGTGCGGATTGTTTAATCGATTCGAGAGCGAGCTTACGAAGCCATAAATGCATTCGGTTGCACCGGAATGCAGCCCTCCATGGTCGAAAATTATTTTGCTTCCATTTGCGTGCTATTTTCGAAATAATACCCGCAGATACGACTGTTAAGGATTACAGCGAACCACGAGAGTATTCGAACGGTTTAGAATTCACTGTTTCAGGCTTTAAAAGATGTACGGGTATTACGAATTCTATTAACACGTAACAAGTAACAAGTAACAAGTAACAAGTAACAAGTAACAAGTAACAAGTAACAAGTTACAAGTTACAAGTTACAAGTTACAAGTTACAAGTTACAAGTTACAAGTTAGAAGTACCAAGTTATAAGGTACAAGTTATAAGTTACAATTTACAAGCTATAAGTTATAAATTATAAGTTACAAGCTATAAGTTATGAATTACACGTTACAAGTTAAAAGTTAAAAGTGATAATTTACGAGTTCTGAGTTATAAGTTATGAGTTACAAGTTATAAGTCATGAGTTACAAGTTATAAGGTATGAGTTACGATTTACAAATTATAAGTTGTAAGTTACGAGTTATAAATTATATGTTATGACTTATGTGTTGTGAGTTATAAGTTACAAGTTACAAGTTAGAAGCTATAAGTTATAAGTTAATAAGTCGTATGTATCCTGATGGTATAAGTAAAATTCGATGACGATTCATTAACGTGAAAGTATTCGAACGACTGTAGATTTTTCACAGATACACGAAATTTTATTATTTTGTTGGTCAACCAGGTGTACTTATTACATTGTGTAACCACTATTCCATGTTATTCACCAAATGAACCAGTGATATCTTTTTCAATACTGTACTAAATATTCTTGATTTGAATTTTAATGGTTTTTTGAGTTTATGTGCAATAAACCACAAAAATAGTCGAACAATTTCAAATGATGTGTCTAAGGTTTTAAAAAATGTACTCGCATTATAATTATATATGTAAGATTCAAAGACAATAAATTAATGTTACTAAAAGTTACGAAATATATCTTGGAAACATTGACAACATAAAAACCACGAAAGTAGTCGAACGAATATACATTTTTTATAAATAAATATTATCAATTTTTATATTTTTTATAAACATGTCATTGAAAAATGATCATGTTTTTGACCATTTTAAGATTTTATTATCTTTTTAAGTTTTTATTTTGGACACATTGTTAATATACATTTTATAACTTTGCCAATGGTGATCGCAAAGAATACGCTATGTCAATGTATATTGTTAATGTTTATATTTTGTCGTACTGATGCTATGTACATGTAAAAAAGCACGTCGTTCGAATACTTTTGTAATCTTCCTACTATAGTATCGATAGCATCGATAGCTATCGACGTTTTCAAGAAGTATTTTATAACTATTGTTAACATGCATGTATTGTCTTCTTATATATTTGATATCAGGACACTTACCGTCTTATAATTTACCACTTATGTCCTATAATTTACAACTTACTATATTATGTAATGTATAATATAAATAGATTTTTTTAAGCCTCAAGTACTTGAAACCGTTCGAATACTTTTGTGGTTTAATGTACGCACCTTTAGCGCAATAAAAAATATCAAATTGTCAAACATTTGTGCAGATAGACAAAACAAGGTCTTTATGTGAATGTAGTTATAAATATATAAAATTGGATATAGATAAAAAGTACGTTTAAAACACTAAATGTGCTTTTACTTAATAATGGATACAAATTTTTCCATTGCCAAACATAATTTAGCAATATTTTTGCTTAATATATTTTTTTTCATATGAAACAAGTAGTGATCTCTATATTATTTTCATACATTTTTGTGCTGATTGTACTTCGTAATAGACCAATAAATTTTTATTGAGTTTATATCGAGTGATTAGGATTGCCAGTCGATCACAATAATATGTTCTATATTATGTGTTTTGTACATACGTGGCTGAAATGTTTCAAATCATTATTTATATTTACAATATCAACCTGTTTCCAGTTTTATTAATTCAGTGTCACAGCGAATTGGTGTTTGAAATGAATATTTGATTCATAATTACGTTTTTTTTTAAATTGAATAATTTTGTAAAAGTATCACTAACACGTTTTTGTTGAACTGTAGAATAACATTTTAAAAAGTGGCCAACATGAATAGTGTTATTCCAAGGTCTTACTTCTAAGAGTTAATTTAGTAGATGATGAAAATTTGATTCTCTCATTAGTAATTTTAATTAGTTAATAACAATGTTGATAATAACGATAATAATAATGATAATAACATTTTCTCAAATTTTTTCAATTTTTGCTTTGTCACAATGGTTACCTACTTATTTCTGTTATGAATACATAAAATCCGCTGTCTAAAGGTGTGTAAATCAATTTTAAAGAAACTGTAACTTGAAGAATTGCAACAAAATAATAAATATTAATTTTGCAGCTTGACTCCTTAACGAAAATTGAAAAGTATTTTTACAATGTCTGTTATTTAAACATATGCTAAAATTTTTATGGAAGCAGATATGTTAAGGTTATAACAATGTACACATGATTAAACATTTTTTAAATTTCAGCTTTTCATGATCGTTGGCACATAATTGTAATAAGTCGAAGTATTTTTCAAACTTTCAGTGCCTGCAACTTATTTGTGCATTAAAAAATATGATGTGATTACATTTAACATAAAATTGATAAAAAAACCTTTTGTAAAACCAAATCTTTTGTAGACATCAACCAATAAACGAACCCTTCTAACATTTCAAGAAAGGTAAAGTCTGTACTCAGGTTTGTTCTCATTTTCAAAGCGTATGTGGAGACTCGTTTGACCGACTGTATATGTATTTTGTTAGTACGCTCCTTCTGGAACGTTTTATTTGGAAACTCAAGAAACTGTAAGATGTATAATTCAGAAAGTGCAATAGTACTATGCAATAGTAACATATAACTGAAACTTTAACACTAGAACTACCAAATCAATCATTTTGACAGGTCCCTAGTTTTTTCTTTCGCAATTATTGAAGTTATAAAAATGTTTCCATCAGAAATTTTCGGTTGTACTTATTTAATGACGTAGATATTACGAAAAGAATGGTATGAAGTTTTAATAGATGCAGTTTCGTCATTATTATAAAGCAGTATATACAGGGTGTCCCACATAAATGGGAACACCTAAATATCTTTCGTATTTACAGTCCTATCAGAAAACTTCAGAGGACCAAGTGACACTATT
>CM052088.1:15208951-15238696 GCA_028453745.1 Agapostemon virescens
AGCCTGTTCCAGTTGCGTGGGACACCCTGTATACTATTTCATGGTTAATAGTTACTGAGTGAATCATTACTAATTTTTACATTTCTTTCGATCAGCTATGTTATTTATTATTCGTGATAGCTAGATTACTGAATCAGTTCTGTTTATTTTGTAACTCATTTGTAACTTACTATTGAAATACGAAATAATATTTTTCAAATTTATAGTGCCTTAGAAATAATTTATTTTATTTTATGTCGTGCAAGGTTGCGATTGGCGAAACTTTGGTTACATCTTTTACAACAAGTTATACATTTAGTATCATAAGATTGCTTATATATTAACAAGATTTGAATTCACAAATATAAGATATAGTATTATATTATCAAACTTTTTCAAAACTATGAACTGTTATATAGAATAATATAATTCATGTGAAACATTTAAAACTTTAAATATTGTGTCGTTTTTCTTGATCATTTTTCTTCGTTTTCGTAATTTTACAAGCAGGCATCCTTCGAATACGTGTTTCGCGGTAATAAATGTAGTGTCAACGATGAGTTTTCATGTCACTGTGAAAATAAGTTGAACTAATTAAACAAAATCTGTATAAGTGTATAAGAAAACTAAATTAAATATTATGTTTCCATTAAGATGAAAAGTAAATGGAAGATTGAAAGTGTCTTCAAATGTAAGTATAAATCATTTATGAAATTCAAATATTAGGTGTGTGCAATGAAGAAAATTTTGTGTTGAACAGTGTATAATAACATCGATTAAGTGTAAAGAATCAAAGAACATGAAACCAAACGGAAATGAAAATGTTAATCTAACAAACAACGAAATGTCAGTATCTTAAACTTTGATTTCTCTCTTCGCAGGCTTTTGTTGTTTAAATAAATCCATGGCAAGTTAAGACGTTATTAACCTCTATTTAAAACACGGTATATGTACATATAATACTGGGTAGTCGGAAAAGTGTTGAAAGATTTTTGTCATTCTTTGATTAAATGTTTCTTTTATTCAAAATGAATTTTATTCAAGTATATATTGGCCATTATTATCTATGACCTTTTGCCATTTTTGAGGTAGAGCCATAATCCCATCGGAATAGGACTTCTGTGGTTTATCGGCTAAAAACTTGTTCCAGTGATTTTCACAATCCTTTTTTGAATCCAATTTTTTACCATCAAGGTAGTTTTGCAAAGATTGAAACAAACAATAGTTTGGTGGTGCAAGGTCTCAGCTGTACGGTGGATGCATTAAAACTTCCCAACTAAGCTCTTTCAATTTTTGCCAACGTCTGGCGTTGTCATGATGGAACACAACACCTTTTCTGTTGATTAATTCTGGTCTGTCTTTTAAATCGATTTTTGTAATCTGGTTAATTGTTAACAGTAAACAATTGCCTTCCAATTCCACCAAACACACAGCATCACCTTTCTTGGTGTCAATCAATTTTGTCACCGTTTGTGATGATTCACCGGCCTATGTCCACGATCTTTTTCGCACATTGTTGCCGTATGTGATACATTTTTCATCGCCCGTTATCAATCTTTTAAAAAATGAATCGATTTCATTACGTTTGAGCAATGATTCACAAAACAAAATTCGAACCATCAAATTTTTCTTTATTGAATCATGAGACATCCAAACAATGAGTATCTTTTTATATCCAGCCTTCTGCAATTGATCCAAAACGGTTGAATGGAGAATGTTTAGTTGTTTCCAAGCAATCGCATGACTCCTTATATGCCGACCTTGCTCAACCATTTGCATTATTTCATCGACCTATCCAGTGATTGGTCGACCAGAGCGAAGTGCATCTTTCACATCGAAATTTCCAGAACGGATGCGAGCAAATCATCTACATGCTCTTGCATTTGATAAAACATATTAACCGTAAATGCCACAAATTTGTCCCCGGACTTGTGCAGCATTTTTGCCTTTTTCGTAGTAAAATTGTAAAACGTAACGAATTTTTTCAGAAATTTCACTAATTTTCACACTAATATTATTTTTGACACGATTGACGAAATACGAAACTATCTGCATGAAAATTGTAGGCTGACATGTCTCTTTTCAAATGCGCGTCAGTATGACGCAATCTGATTAGTGTTGCCCAATATATGACACCAAACAAGATCTAGTGACAAAAATCTTTCAATACTTTTCCGACTATCCAATATATTCAGCAAAAGTCGTGTACCTTTTGGTTTAAACCGAATGCAAATATTTTTTTATAAAAACTGTATCAGCAATCGTTTAACTCTTGTTTGAGTACGCGGTATTGAATTTAGTTAATTGTTGGTATAGCGCGAAGGTAATCAATTTTGCGTAAATTGCTCTCAGTTTCTACTGCGAGCGTCAGTGTTAAATTTAGTGTGGTAAGTGGAATGTATTTAAAACGCTGATTCTTGTTACTAACCGATTTGCATACCATTTCAACATCGTCAGACATGTCTAAATTGTTGCTTCTCAGATATATCGTTCGATGATTTGTCTCATCTATAAACCATCTTATGTTTCTCAAAATATGTGTACGTGCATGGGTGGGAAGGTCGATAGAGTTTCACACATCCGTTACTTCGAGTGACGGACATCAAATAATTAATATTAAGAAGATACTATATGTATAATAACTTGGCCGACTATGTACAAGCAGACCGATGATTACTTGGTGAAAATTTAAAAAAATATGATCCTGTCTCGCTCGCTGCCCGAATGTCTCGAAGTCTAACTTAATACTAGAACTATCTAGTAATAAATGCGACTGATGTACATTGTTTGGAAATAATGACAAGACTGTATCTATTCAGACCTTATTCCATTTTTAATACAATGTCTGCTTCAATGAAGAAATTCATTCGATGCTCCTCATTGAAGATATTTTTATAATTTCTGAAATTGTGATAGAAAAAATTACGAACCAGTCATTTTGACAAGTCCGGTAGTTCTAGTGTTAAAATAACAAGACTAAATATATTTAGATTTTCCACAATGTTTATAAACGTATAGATGACGAAACTTATTAAATAATTTATATTGGGAGAATTTGTGTAAGTTTAAAAATGTTGATAAAAGTCATGATACGGAGAGTGTTAATATATATTGTTGAAATGTTTACTCTATGAAAGTGATGACAATATTCTACGGAACATAAACAATTAAAATTATAAAATAATATACGTGTTTCCTTCTAATATAATTATGAAAGTAAACAGTATCTCATTTCATTATTTCCGATGAATAATTAGTTGAAAAATTGAATACATGCTCGCAGTTGATTAAGACACATAATAAATACTTAAGCAATTAATTAGCGAACATATATTATTGATGATTAATAGATATAATAAACTATTTATAAGAGAATACAATAATTTTGTTCATCAATATTAACATGTCAACTATGATAGTATGGAAGACTATGAAAAGTATGGAAGATAATAGGTACAATTATAAATAAGATCTCTGAATATTTTGCTTAATTATATAAAACCGAGAATAATTAAAATATATAAATTAGCTTTACTTTATTTATATTTCAGTTATTTAATTAGTCATCAAATTACACAACATTATTGTTTTAACTTTTTCTGTATTGTTTATTTATACTTCATTGTCACTTGATTTGTGTCACTGATTCATAGTCATTTTGACCGGTCCGGTAGTTCTGGTATTAAATTGTAGAGACATGATTTTGATTCTGGGGATGGAGAAAAATGTAGGAGAAAATTCGAAGAAAAAATTTCGGGTAAGTAATGTTTGGGACTCATGAAAATAGTGGAGAAGCGGAAACATAAAAACTGTTACAAATAGCTACGAGACTGCAAGAATTTGTGGAAAACAGTGATCTGTTTAATGTCTACAGCCAAGACGAAGGTCATTTGATAGTGGTCGTCAGTGCGCCTTGTCATTCAACAGATTTATGATGTAGCCTGGCCCCTATGGGGTAGTCAAACACTCGAGTTTAGTGCCGTAAATTACCTAAAATACCCTGCGCTCAAACAGCTTGTAAGTACTTACGAGCAAATATTCATTACTGTAACGTAACAGAACCTCGATTGATTTATTCAAAGATCTAGATTTAGTAAAGAAAATTTTTGAATGCAAATAATGTACTCTAAACCATCTTATGCTTCTCAAAAATAAGAATTTGCATTATATACAACACAATGGAATCACTGGCAACCGAATAATAAATCTAAATTTGATAGTAGGAACTTAATTTAACTTGTCAGAATTGGCAGTCTGTACAGTGAGACAAAAAGATCTTCATACATCCTTTAAAAATTAACAGTTTTCTAAAAAATTGATCAGTATTTTTAAGAATTCACAATTACAAGGTTTAGTTTTCCAGATGAAATATCAAATTTTCTCTTAAAGGACTATAACAGGCAAGGGTTGCGCACAAAAATAAAGTATGTATTTTATATTAACGATTTATTTACGCTACGATGTCCATTACTTTTGTTTCCTTTTACATTACTTAAAAGATTTTCTACATCCAGCGCACAAATTATTTTTACAACAGATGTTTGTATTTTCGGAATAAATATTTTTTCACTGATATAATTGACCGAATTTTTATAAATATTAGCCACAAAATAAATTGCAGTTGCAAGATTTGAAAAGTTATTAATAAAAACAATGAATAATAGGAGATTATTGCAGCATATGTATTTGTTTCCATGAGTAAAATAATACAAAAAGCTATATATATATATGCTCCTGAAAATTCAGTGCAACGTGACATTAAAAGATGTTTCGATGATTATTAGTAGTTAATGTGGTACAGTGAGTTCGGAAAAATAATAAAATAAGAATGCACTTGTTATTGTTATCGCAATTCAATGTATTCTGAATATTTTACTTTATATCTAGCTTTACTACAAGGAAGACCACGGGTAAATGAAAGCCATACACGAAACGCCCAACGTAAGAGGAATATCGGCAAATATTCGATATGTACATTTTGTAGCTGTCTATTTTCATATGTAAACAGCTCTCAAAGCTGGAGATGGAATTTTATGAAAGCTTTTAAAAATTTATAGAAATAAGAGAAAGTGTTGTATGCTAAAATTTTATCTTTTTATAGAAAAGCAAAGCGACTAAAACGCGATTAAAAATGCGTAAATGGCTTAATATTAGTTTTAATATCTTGTCAAATATTATTCTACGAGTTCCAATAATATAAAAATATTTGTTTTAACGATAGAGTGTGCAGACGTGTGCGAGAGAGAATAACAAACATTTTGTTGTCAGATATGAATGTCAGACATTTTGAAGTAGTTAAAATTAAATTCTAACATTAATCGTTAAATTATTTAAAATTCTACCCTAGGAATTACAATTCTGTCAATCCCTTTTATTTTATTAATGATGATATGACATGAAAATTTCTAATATCTTTGAAGCACCTCGTAATAGATACACCGTACACATTGATCAGTCACGGTTTTAGCGATAACACTGAATTATGTCCGCGTTAGGCATGCATCATGTACGGTAACGTTATGCATTTCCTCCTATCATGGAACTCAATTCACACCTCATTCTACTTGCACATGTCACATTTTCAAAAATCTTCAAATACGTCATAAATGTAAACGATTGACGTATAAACTATATTCGAAAAGATTTACAAATGTAGAATGCAGAAACTGTGCATACAGTTCCTACGAAAAATGTTATTTAATGCTAGAACTATTAAACCAGTCATTTTAACAAGTCCCTAGTTTTTTCTTTCGCAATTATTAAAATTATAAAAATATTTTCATCAGAAATTTTCGAATGTACTTCTTTCATGACGTATACCTTACAATAAGAATTGTATGAACTTTTAATAGATGCAGTCTCGTTATTATTACAAAGTAATGTATATCGTTGGATTTATTGTACGGTAGTTCTAGTGTTAAATTACTTTCAATATAGATTAAAGAATTAGAGAATACATACTGATATGTATTACATAAGTAAGCATAGTTGTATCAATATTATCATAGAAAGATGGATCTAAAGTGGTCCTAGAAGTAACGATTTTATTCGAGTATTATTACAATATATTCAAGTAGAACGAATTTTATTTGGATGTTTAGAATGCAAAAGTGTTAGAGTAGTATTCATCATCATAAACTTTGACTTTCAAGTTTCGATGTCATCAATTAAATTACATTTTTCTTGTTGGTATTTTTAGGGATTATCTTGGACACTTCACGTGTTAAACAATGCAGTGACGTATATAAAAAATATTAAAATGATGATTTTTCAACACCTAATTATAATTAATAATTAGAGAACATAGTTAATCTTAATTAATTTTAATTAATAAATGGAAATCACTGTGACTTTACTAATCGATAAATAAATTGATAAACAAATTTGTACATAATTGAAGATTATCATTCAACCAATGCACATTAATTATTATCAGTATAAGTTGAAATAGTATTATTCAAACAAACATGCCAAATATTTCTTGAATTATAAAATAATTATATGTACTTATATACAATATTTTATTACATTCCATGCAAATAAATTAAACAATGTCTCTTGAGTTGATTATTAACTTACCAGTAGATATTTTAGAGTCTCTAAACATCTATGATTTATAGCTAATGCTTTCATAATAAACGTTTTAATAGCTATGGCAATTTCAATCAACAACCAGAAATTCACGATTCAAAATTAATTAAGTCTCACTGATACACAACAGAATTTTATTAAACGAACAATTGGAATAACATTTGTAACATGAAGAAAAGTTGAACGTTCCACTACCGATTGGAGAAAACGGGGCAAGTATGTATGCTACAAGCTAATAAAATAGAAGATAGGTGAATTTTCGCTCGAAGCGCAGCGAATATTCATTACGGTCATTAAGAATGCTATTGGGTTGGTGAATAACCAAGTTGAATTCTCCGTAGAAGGTCGTTCGTGATATTTTTAAAACAAACGAATATCAGTAACATTGTTGTATAACCAATAACTATGTAAACGCCAACGCATCACGATAACCAAACCATAAACGTGTTGACTAAATCATCAGAGTCATCAGACAACCATTAGATCTTTTTTTTTCTACGTTATTGTTTCCATAGCACACCTTTTTCACTCTCGTCTACATTTTCCTCCCAAAAACTAATTATATATAGAAGCCCGCCGAAACAGCTAGAAGCTTTTTGCTTGTAACTCTAGACCAGAAGATTATGTTGTATTTTACCTCGCCACCGCAAACATTGCTCAAATAAAACACTTTTCGATTTTTGTAAAGTGTTGAATTCGATTTCGAAACCCGGAATCTAACATATAGAAAACTAGGATAATCTAAAGAATGAAATTTAAATGTGCAAAATGAAAAAGTTCTATACAAGTGACCAGGTTTCTATTGTTTGTTTTTATTCGAAGACGAACAATTAGAAGATGTATTTTCGTGCAATAATGTATTCAAAACGCGATGTATTTATACAATGGTAGAAATGCAACATAAGCATAACAAAAGATTTTTATATGCACTGATTGTGACCGATATACAAAAACGATATTCATACTTATACAGTGAAATAACCTTCAAATAATTTTGAACTACGGTAAGGTAGGTTCAATTTTACTTTTCATATTCTGATGACGTATCTTTTTTTATTTTCCCTACAATGAATAAAAAATATAAGGAGTTTACGCTGCTACCGAGCTTGAAACAATTGTAAGATTATTGCATACTATCTTTGTGTGTTTAACACATTGTACCGCGGTGGAAGAACATTCTGAAAAACTAAAATGAAACGTAACATACAGTGGCCGGCGTTAATAATCGAACACAATGATACTCAAGAAGTTTTTGTAATAATAAAAAACATTTATTTTTAAACGCTACAAATATAGCTTTTATTTATTTAATTTGTATACTTTCCGCGATAATCAATGTTAAACAAAATAATGCTTAATTTTGTCATCGCAAAAATATTCGGACATACCATACGTTTCGCAGTTTGACCGTTCTGTTAAGGATGGACGGATTCCATGGACATTTCTAAAAAGCAAGTATGATCGAAAGATGTCATTTTTACAGATAAAAACAAGTACAATATTTTTGGGTCCGATGGACACAAACTTATATGACGTAAAGTTAGTGAAGAGTTCATACTAAAAATTCCAAACCTGTCTTGAAACACGGCAGAGGAAGTGTAATGGTTTGGGGTTGTATCTCGGCGACTGGAATAGGCGAATTAGTTTTCATTGATGAAATTCTGGATAAGAATAAATATTTACATAATTTGAAACAAAATTTAATAAAAAGTGCCACTAATATGAACATTTACCACAGTTTTAAATTTTATCAACATAATGATCCGAAACACAAATCACGTGTAGTTGAAGAATATTTATTGTATAATTGTCCAAACGTATTGCAACCTCTTTCACAGTCACCGAATCTAAATCCAATAAAAAATTTATGGGATTATTTGGATCGTCGAATTAGATTATCGCCGATAAGGGAATTAAAATTACGATTAAGTGAAGAATGGTCACATATTCCAGTAGAATACTTATATAAAGTTATTTCTAGTATGCTCAAATGATTGAGCCATGTCATTAAACGACAGGGTAATCTAACAAAGTACTGAAATCGGTATCCTTTTGTTAAAGCATATGTATATCTTTAATTACAAAATTATAATTCGCGAAGTGTCCGTTTATTTTAAATAAATAAAAACTATGTTTCCAACATTTAAAATATGTGTTTTTTTATCATTATGTCATTTATCGAAACGACGAATTCTTTAAGTGCATTAACAGTGGAGATATACAGCAAGAACTTCTCGAGTATCATGGTGTCCGAATATTAACGTCAGCCACTGTAAGAGTAACTTATAAATATATTGCAAATTTCATAAACTAGACATTCGAATATTCTTTGTGCTACAAAGTACGTTTTCTACAGATTTGAGGTTGCTCGCAGCCTTTGCGGAACAAATATTCTTCTTAGATACAAATTTTAAGTGCAATATTATTTTCAAAATTGACGGTCATTTGGAGTTAAGATCATCGTACATGTCTGCACATCAATGCAGAAATTCCATTTTCAGTGTAGTTCCTCAAGAAATGTTCTTCAGTTTACTTCTTTGTTAGATAAAGGGGGCTGTATTTAGAATAAATTTAATCGTTTCGCTATTATTAACACGTTCCGTGCCAAGCCGTTTTTACTCGACCTGTCGTTCAAGCCATTTGATGTTTTGACTAATGATTAATATATTATCACACCATATTTCATTACATCATGAATCCATAAATAATTAGCTTCTATGCTGCATTTTTTGTAATGTCCTATTATTTTGGTGGGAATATATTTTACCGAATTAAATTTATCATAAAATATATTTTCAACGTATTAAATAAATTCGTCTGCGTGTACCATTTATTGTACATGTGGCGTGAAGGTCAAATTTAACGTGTACCATAAATGGTACACGCGGCATGGAACTTGTTACACGTAAAATTATAAAGAAATTATCTGTTATTTAATTATGAAGAATTCTTTTATATTCGAGAACATTTTTATAGCCAGTGTACCCCTAATTTTGCAAAAAAGAAAAGTAGTGAAAATCTGAAAAAGAGCAAAAATGTGCAGGGTAGATCTGTTTTACACAAAAAAGTAAAATATACGTTAAAAATATACATAAGTAATATTAACAAATTTCTTGTCATTCTTTTTTACAACGTGCAAGTTTTTCTATGTATTAAAAATATAACATTATGTACGCAATGTTTTTTTAATACTTCTCGTTAAAAGGAAAACCGATAAAAAGAGAAAGGGTGTTAGGTATTAGCATTTTATTTTTACTTTTTCTTATGAAGACTAAAAATAATAAACATTTTGTTGTCATTTCGTTCTACTCTACCAATAAACTTTACTTATTGTAGTTTTTCTAAGTATTTTATTAAAATCATGGTTCTTTTAATGAAATAAATCTTTAAAATCGTATATCTCAAACCACAATTTTTCAAAAAACTTTCTTATTCCTATGAATCCTTTAATCCTTATTTGGTAGCTATTTGCATTTGTTTCGAATTAAAAATTCAGACATTACATTTTAGTTAATCCAATATGAAACGAGCTTCCGATGGTGTTTTAAACACTCTAAGCACTTCAAAGACTTTGAGACCTCTTTTTATAAGGCAATCACTTCAACTTAATATCCGATTTCTGATCATTCGACTGGAAAGTGTTTCTAATAAAATTTCGAGTGTCGCCTGCTCGTTCTAATCCAATCGCTACCAATACTCATCTTCCCACAATTCTTTCGTTCTTTTCTTGCGACGGGAAATACTTTAACTCGTTCCAATACAATAAGGAGCCAGGCTCATAATGAAGATTTCGAATAGAATGTCTTGACTGTGAGTGTCGTTTACGGGTCATTCCACGCCAAGCGGATCACTTATGTACATCAAGTCAGGGATTTTGTTTAAATTGAAATATGTTATAGTCTATGCGAAAATAGGGGGGGTTTAAGTCATCATTCTTTAAAAGATACAGAACCTCAAACTTTGCGGTTTTTATAAAACGACCTTCGGAAAAAGATTATTAACCGCAGAAACTTTTTTGTTTTAGTTTCGATCGTAAAAGACGGCTCTTTTTAACTAATATTTTAGTTTATTCGTATTGTCATTTTTATAACGAAAGAATATTAAAAATAATTTTATTTTGCAAATTTAACTAAATGCTCACATTTTTAAAAACCGAAAAAATATTCTGTATTTCTTTGCCTTTCGATTCCAATTGTAAAAAAGGTGGACACTTTAAAATTAAAGTCAGGACAGCCAATTGAATTGAAGGTCGCGGCGTCCAGCAATTCAGTGAAGTAAGCCGCAGCGCGCAGCGATTCTTAGCCCGTGCGATTGCTCTCATCTGGCAATCTTAGTAAATCGGTTAATTGTTCATATTAATATACTTTTCCAGAATAGTATAAAAAAGTAACATATTTTTCGGATGGTGCTGCTGCCCAATATAAAAATAAGAAAAATTTTATAAATCTTATGCATCATAATAGCGATTTTGGTGTGAATGCAGAATGGCTGTTTTTTGCAATTGCTCACGGTAAAAGTCCCTGTGATGGAATTGGTGGAACATTTAAACGACTCGCTTAACGTGCCAGTTTACAAAGACCGTATGATAACCAGATTACTAACGCGAAACAATTATTTGATTGGGCTATAAGCAATATTCATAATATTACATTCAATTTTGTTACCAGTGAAGAACAGACACATCATTCGTTGTTTTTAGAAAATCGTTTTCAAAAGTCCAAAACTATTAAAGGCACTAGAAGCTACCATAGCTTCATGCCAATTTCTGAGTCTGAAATTTCCGCGAAAATACTTTCCAGTGATGTAGATGAAACGCACTTCAACGTGGTCGAACAACAGCTCGTACAGACGATACGTTTTTCGATAATTTTATCGAATTGAGTTCGACACCAATTCAACAAAATTACCGAAAATCGTTTTATCTGAACGAGTTGTAATATCTATGTACTCATGTTCGTAATAACCACATCCATACTTCCATATCCTTTCTCTCCTTTACCCTTCCTGATGGATGAGACCCGCCACCTTCTCGTGGTTTCCATCGAACGATGACACTTTCTTTTTGTATATAATTTGAAAAGGAACAAATCAACAAATTTAAATTGAATTATTGCATAGAAAGTATCATTGACAGAGAGTGGGCAAATAATATTATAAAAATATAAATAACACCAGGAAAGTGAATTAGAACACAGATAAGCCATATACATGTTTATCTCCGAGACATACACAATGTATTTAGTATAGTTCATAGTACAAAAAATATCGGATTTACTAAGATCGCCAGATAAAAGCAATCGCACGGGCTAAGAATTGCTGCGCGCCGCGGCTTCACTGAATTGCTGGACGCCGCGACCTTCAATTGGCTGTCCTGACTTTAATTTTAAAGTGTCCACCTTTTTTACAATTGGAATCGAAAGGCAAAGAAATACAGAATATTTTTTCGGTTTTTAAAAATGTGAGCATTTAGTTAAATTTGCAAAATAAAATTATTTTTAATATTTTTTCGTTATGAAAATGGCAATACGAATAAACTAAAATATTAGTTAAAAAGAGCCGTCTTTACGATCAAAACTAAAAAAAAAACGTTTCTGCGGTTAATAATAATGGAGATAAAAATTTTTTTCTGAAGGTCGTTTTGTAAAGACCGCAAAGTTTGAGGTTCTGTATCTTTTAAAGAATGATGACTTAAACCCCCCCTATTTTCGCATAGACTATAACATATTTCAATTTAAACAAAATCCCTGACTTGATGTACAAAAGTAATCCGCTTGGCGTGGAATGACCCCTACATCTTTAACCTTTTTAGTGCCGAATGAAAGTATCGTACCTATGCGAAGAATTTTAACGAATTTGCTGAGGTTTGGGAGAAAACTCATAAAAACCAAACTAAGAACGATATTTACAAAATTCAAAAAGCAGCATATTACGAAATTAAGAAAGAATAAAGTAAACACCAATTGTATTTCAATATTTGTGGCACATCATACGAATAACATCGATATAAGACATTAGGAAAAACGTAGAAATGAGTTTCTCTTCTACAAACAATATTTGCACATAAGAATTATCATCGTTTGATTACTGCTTTACGTAAATCACGTAGTATGAAGTATAAATATTACATTTCCGTAATTCGCGTTGCCAAAATTTAGGAATTCGGTTCCTCGAGGATCTGGCCACGGAGTGGGGAAGGTAAATATGACTGCTAATAAACGGTCTATGTCGAACCCCACGACACTTACTCCAGAACCTTCATAGACCGAACCTTATTTTCTAACAAGTTAAACTCAAAAACAATATTTTTAATTCTTTCGCAATGGTATTAGACCATTTATAACGTTTTATAAATTTATTTTGAGAGAGAGAGTTCGCTTGAAATGCGAATAGTAAGGCGCCATAGGATACCCAACGATATATCGTCGTTCAGCACTAAAGAGATTAAAATTCAAATAAAACTATATTCGCGTGTTATCAATATGTAAATGTTAAGTCAACATAGTCATACGATAAATATGAATTATCTTTTTGTACAAAGAAACTACTAATCTTCTATAGTCCTACGTAGAATTTCACAACAATAGTTTCTTATTTCACCAATTCCCATCATACTCATCAATAATGTCACAATTATATAATTTATAATAAGTTACTTACAGTAACTTACAAGTTCTAAATAGATTAGCAAGAAAGGTCTGTTGTAATAAGACGCAATACATTGGATCACACAGGGTCCATGGTACAAGAAGATCTTCACAGGTTAAGTGTGAAGCAAGTAATATGGCTAAGGGTTGCCATTCAGAAAATTTCCATGATATCCTTGTTTTCCTGATGCTCCAAGCACCACTTATTTTGCTTCATGTTTGGTCGGGCATTGACGATAGATAAAGGTTTAAGCGGACAGAAAAAGGGAAAAGAAAAATTAAAGCGTTGGTTATTGACTTACCGAAACTCTTGGTTTGCAGCCTTTTGTACATTTCCCCGCTACTCTTTCGATGAATCATTCTGTGCGTCGCTGCCTGGTATTTCTTCCAAAAGTTTCTTTCACTTTCCGTCGATTCCTGAGAGCTCCTTCTTTCTTTAACGATACTTTCCGGAACCTCGTCGTCGTCGTCCCTGCTGTCTGGCCTTCTCCACACATGGCTTTCCTCGAGGTCACCGATGTAAATCCATTCACTGCTCGTGTATGGCTCCACATAGCTGTCCTCGTCTTCTCGACCTGTTATTTTCAATGCAGAAGCAGGATGTCAGGCGTGAAAGGTTTAGACGAGGTCTTCTGCTAAATTTGACAGACCGAATGGTACTTGTAACATGTAGAATCAGCGTATTTAGAGAACGACACCGTTTATAAGAGAACCATGAACGTTCTCGCAAATGGATGGGCTGCACTTAACCGAAACGAATTAATTAAACTGTCCAACAAATTCAACCTTTTTTTATACATCCGTTCGCAAGCTAATGCTCGTAGAGCTTCTCGCCGAAATACTGATCTAGAAACAGAATTGATCTTTCACCTACACGTTTCGAAAAATACGTGCATTGCTAGATATGTACTTTAATACGGTATGCTTAATATAACATATTAATTGTATTTTTACCTACATTTGTTCGAATATTACATTTTCGTTTGTCGAAAAATAATCAATGTTTAATCTATGATAATTTTGTTGAAAACTGTAAAATAATATATTTCGACTCATTTTAAGACTCAAAGTCTTTACTTTGACAAACTATCATTCATTTTTTTCTAGGATATATGTGCATGTGGTAGCAAGAAAGGAACTAATAATGTGTTTTGCAAGTATACTTTTAGTAAAAGAATGAAACAAATTTTTTTGGAATGAATCGATCACAGATTCTAAGAATGGATAGAAATTTTATGATTTAAAAGTTTATAATTTTATTTGTAGAACAAAACTGAGAAACATTGCTAGTTTAAGGTTTTGACGGCATACGTTATGTTTCTAGAAAGATGGCAGTACGTGGATCAAGTTTAACACTTTAACTGCCCAATTAACTACCTCAAAAGTTCCACAACATCAAAGAAATTTATTTAATGCAGCAACAATTTAAAACTTATAATCTACGACACATGGTCATCCTTCAACTTTTTCGTATTCTCCAGATATCAACTAAATCGAGTGGAACGAATCTACCGTACAAATTCATTTTTAAACAAAGACAAATAATTCTATCACCTATATATGGGTGACATAGTTGACAAAGTGTTAAAACAGTTGTTGCAAAGCGGAAGCTTCGATATTTGAACTTACGCTGGTTCAATCACGAGAAAAAATTGTTTCATGTTTTTGTGCACATTTTAATTTGTAATATTTTACAATTAAAATGTAAAATATTACAATAACTACTACTCTTTGACTATAATATACCTAACCTAAACCTTGAAGATCTAAAATGAATCTAGTTTTATTATTACACTCTTTTGTAAATCATCTTACTACGGTTTAAATATCAACCATTTATTGATGAAAAATCCAAGGTAGGGTAATAACCATGTTCATCGCTAATATTCCCATTATTTGTAATATTATAAACAAGTGATGCGTACAAAACAGGTCTGGTGTAGCGGGAAAAATATTATGATGCAAACAACTTTTATGCGAGAACAAGCATTTTCAATTTCCAATACGTATTCACCAGATTTATGTTGAACAACGTCAATTCGAGCACCTACTAGATTCCAGGTTGTAAGTATTGAGTTGAGACAAAAGTTCGTAGCGTTTTTAAATTAAAATTCAAAGATAAACTTAATATATTTATTCATAGATCTATCCAATAATATACGGACTGTTTATTTTGAAAGTGGTGCAAATCCATTTTCTTTTGTTTCGGGAAAATTAAATGTTAGCAGATCTGACAATTAAAAAATATAGGTTAATTATGTGAAGTCTGGGAATATTTGTACTAATTTATCAATATGCAATTTGATTATATAAATTTCTTTTAGGCGAATTTAACTAAAATAATATATATTTCCAGGCTGAAAATCGACTTACACCACTTTCATAATTAGTCAATTGTAAATATCATTTAATTTCAATTTTGAAATAACAAATATCACTTAAAATATATTTCATATTAATCCAATTTTGTTTATAAATAATAACAAGAAATAAAATAGAATTAGTATTTTTTATTTTGAACGTTAATTATATTTATATATTGTTAAACTTAACACAAGATATTGGTATTATTAATTATTTATGCTCTTCATGTGGCAGTGTTTTGAAATATTCATGATGCACAGGAGGTATATAAGGTAATAGCTGCTGCATATCCTTATATTTTTCGTATGTAATAGGCCTGGCATTGTGATACAAAGGCGCCAGGGCGATTTTTTTCAAATTTTGGCGGTCTTTCCCGACATGTAGGTGATAAATTTAGAGTCTTAAATTCTGTGTGCTCCATTGATGTTTTATAAAAATAGTATATGGTGCACTTTTGCAAAATCTCATCCAATATATTTGCAACCAATTTACTTTTTCTCCATTAGTGTTTCTTCTTATCTGTTTTTTAATTGCGTTTTGTAGATTTTTTGTTGAAACGAAATTCTCTCGTTTCATTTCGTGTAAAATAAATATTTTCAATTGTCATAAAATAACATTGATTTACTATTTCTTCTTACCTATATCACTATCTGATGTGAATATGAAATTATCCATTGTTGGAGGAAAATAAAATAAGTAACCTAAAATAGTAACTTCCGGCACGTGAAATAAAACAATTATGAAGCCACCGGTGGCCAGTAACCCCGCCACCTGTCTATGGAAATTGGACTTACACCACTTTCATAATCAATGGTTACGCAATTTCTTTTACCGGCTAATTTTAAATTGGACAAAGCATTGGCATTTTTGAAGATATTAAATACTAACTAGTTATAAACAAAAAGTTTACACTAAATTAAGCATAAATTACGTCATATCTCATTTTTTTTAAAGAAAGGACTTACACCACTTTTAAAATAAACGGTCCATATTGTTATGAATATAGGTTGAGACTATCAACATCTGTTTAGATATCGATATACTGGGTGAAATGATCTGAGTTACATCGTCGTTTTGGTAACGACGTTGGAACAAGAATCGAGGAGAGTCAGAGATTAGACTTCGTTTTGTCTGGACGTATTGCACATTCCTTCCTATTATAGTAATGGTTATTTTAGTATTAATAATGTTTCTGATAATGCCACGATCGCCAGGCTTTCCACATAGCAATATATTGAGTGAAGTATATTGATAAGAGAGAGAGAGAGAGAGAGAGAGAGAGAGAGACAGAGAGAGAAAGAGAGAGAGAGAGAGAGAGAGAGAGAACGAAGAATTGAGAAGTATATTAGTGCTTTACGAAGCAAGTATTGAGAGTGAGACGAAGCCTTAGTTGAAAACGAGCGCACCATTGCGAAGAGAAAGAGAAATTATGAGTGTGGTTATACGATCCACTAACATGTTACGTTATTAAAGTATTTAATAAATTACTGAACAATCTCCAGTGTCCCCACGAACTTTATAGTGGATGGTGGCCGCATCGCAAGAGGGGCACTACGCTTCGCTAAATTAATTCTGATTCGACTACGAGTTTTCCCACATCGAAAATTTTGTATACAGGGTGTTTGCGAAATTGTGGTACAACCTGCAAGGGAATGATTCCTCATGTAAAATCCAGTCGAAAATAAGGAATATAGTTTTTTTCATATGGTGCTTCAGGTTCGAGGAAATCGAGTTTGAAAATTCGTTAGATACTCGTGTACTTGGACAGAGTCTGCTTTGTTCGCTCGGTCTATCCCGCAATTTCCAATAGTGCTTGCATCTGTAAACAGTATCATTTAGAATATGGTACGACTTTAATTAATAATTAGCTGTAAATTCCAATAATTGATTTATTGTAGCAATTTACAAATATTGAAAGTGTCTTCGTTGCTGTTGTAGACAAATTCTTGCTCGTCGAATTAATTAATTAATGCACGCGTGCGTAACGAAATTTCAAATTCGATTTTCTCTAAACCGAACCACTGTATAAAAAACTTTATTCCATATTTTCGACTCGATTTCGTGCGAGGAATCATCCCCTTGTCGATCGTACCACGATTTGACAAACACTCTGTATAAGCGCGACATCGAACGTGCACACCGATCACTCATGTAGACAATTACACAGTTTGCAGCATGCTTACAGATATACCGAGTGGTTCACGAGAAACAGGCCACCTAAATAACCCCGTGAAGATTAGAGATAGAAGAAAATGTTAGAGAGAAAAGTTGATTGTTCCGATTGTAATCGTTTGCAAGGTCTTTTGGAGGTCATCGATAATTTTTAAATAGCACCATGCATTTTTAACTTCACGATGTTATAGTTTATATTCTGGTTTACCACTCTTTAAGTAACTTATCATGTTATTGACTAAATACACGAATAAATGTCATAATTGTGTTTTTGAATATTAATTTAATATAATCTCGAAGGAGGTTGAATATATTAATTACAAAAATTAATGCTCTATCTATTCACAACATGAAAGATAAATCATTTAATGTAAATATATCGCGGTGATATCATGTAAAAAATATTTGCAGCATAATATTTCCCTGTTATACCATGCATTCTTCTGTATACCGGGTGTCCCACGCAACTGGAACAGGCTGTACCTCCTAAATGGTTGAGAATAGAAGAAAATGTTATAAGTAGAAGTTAAATGGTATCAGACGGTGCATAATATGCAACTAATTTTATGCACTTTTGTGCATCGGTGCATCAGAAAAATGCAACTGCATATTTTTTTTAAATAGAAACCTATATTTTTGACTGCACCAATCGATGCAGTTTCTCGTGCTCTATATAAAAGTACTTATGCCCTAAATTTATTCGTTAAGAAGTTATCGAAGCTAAAAGTTCTCTGAATTATTTCGGTTTCTCGGCAAGTGTTCCGGAGTACCTACGTTACAACAAGTGTTCAAACGGTCCTCCATTGAAGTCCAAACATAAGTTTAGGGCATAAGTATGTTAGTACTTTTATGTAGAGCACAAGAAACTGCATCAATTGGTGTAGTCAAAAATATAGGTTTCTATTTAAAAAAAATATGCAGTTGCATTTTTCTGATGCACCGATGCACAAAAGTGCATAAAATTAGTTGCATATTATGCACCGCCTGATACCATTTAACTTCTACTTATAACATTTTCTTCTATTTTCAACCATTTAGGAGGTACAGCCTGTTCCAGTTGCGTGGGACACCCTGTATATCACTTTTTAATACGATTACCAATGATGCAAATATTCAAGGGGGATACAGTAATTGTTTTATCCAGTATAAGTGGTCTTCAAATAAGTTTTGGATACACTATACAATGTTGTACAAGTGGGAGAATGTCGGCACGACTTGTATTTACGCCAGATGTCATCAAAATAAAAGTTATATTTTAAAATCATGATAAATCAAGCCCGGGTACTGTCTGTTTTCACTTTCGCTGTTATAAAATAAAATTTAAAAACATACGCTGCCATTAAAAAGTAATAATTAGAATATTTAAAAATTAAAAGCGTAATTTAAATCAGCAAAAACATCTTAAGGATTTAGAAGTACGTTATTATGTTATGTTCACTGTATTAAATATATTAAGAAGAAAAATAAACTTGCATTTCGTTCTATGTTGTAATTCAGTTAGAATATTTTCATTTTGCATTAAGATCCGCAATCTACTCACGACTTTATTCGAAAATTTGTATTATACTACGCTTGGATATAATCTTCTGCAAAATTTTCCTTGGATACTTTCTTTTAAGTTAAGTTGCCTACGTTTCTTGCATTTCATCTTACCACAAACAAATTAATCTGATTATAAAAGCAAAGTCCGTCGCGTAACACGAAATGAAAAAAGTTAAAAAGCAATGCGTTACCGTTTTTCATACTGATTGCAAGTTCCTAGTTCAGATGATAGACGGAACCAAGAAATTCCCGCGAGAGAAGATGAAAAGTAACAGAAATGCGAGTAAAACTTTTCTAAACGACAGCAGGTCGCTGCACTCAATTTTTCAATCCTGCCTTGTTACGTAACTTTTTACAAGAGCGGCGCTTTCCCACCTTTATTACACTCGTACCGCAATACTTCGTACATCCATTTCACCGTTTAACGTGCTTCCTGGTAGATATGAAAGCAGTTAATGAAGTATATGCAGCGGAACTTCTTAAACAGACTTTTTATGACGCACGGCATACAAGTCCTTATTAGAATGTGTTTTATGTGAGTTGCGGGAAACCGGGGAAATGCTTCTTCGCGAAACTTTCGCAGCAAAGATCCCCTAAGTAAATTTTCCGAGAAAGTTTATTATCGCTATCGAGGAATTATGTGAGTCAGCGGATTTGGAAAATTGCATCTGTGAATTATTCTACAGCAAAATTGTAATACTTATAGACGGTAGCAAACATTAAATCACAAATATATTTTTTATTAGCCTATTATCTGAAACGTTCAAAGTGGAATAATAAACAAAATAAAATACTATTCCTTTGCGGAATAATAACGGTATGTTTTAGCATTTTTACTGTATTCGCAACATATTAATTATGGTATATGAAGCATATTTACTGTAAGATAGATAAATCCATTGAAAGCAACCTTAAGGGGGGAATACCAATATGCGTCTAGAATACGTGTATAAAGTTACGGAGCAAAATTTTATGTATTTTGGGAGATACAGCTAGGCGAACAGGTAAGCATCAGGTGCAAGTGGCGCAAAGCTGAAGCGAAAGGTGAATTGGATAATTTTAATCAACCTAGTCCAGTTCACCCAGATGTTCTTAAACATTTAAAACCTATATATGAAGAACTTCCAAAGGAGGATTTATTAACCATGTGTCTAGGTGGACACACACAGAATTGCAATGAAAGTTTCAATTCAACGGTTTGGCGCCTAAATCCAAAGCATCTAAATTCCGGAGCAAAAGTTATCGAAACCTCCGCCTTTATTGCGGCTGGAATTTTTAACGAGGGCTATTCAGCTATATTAAAAATAATGAATGTATTAAATATTAATATCGGGCAACAATGCAAATTCTTTGCCGATACGTATGACGCGCAGTGCATAACGAGACAGGAACGCCGCAGACAAAGCAGCACAAAAGAGGCACGAATCTCTCGTAGGATGCACCAAATGGAGCAAAATGAATTTTTTGAAGCCACAGAAGGCTTACTATATGGTCCTGGTATAACGGATTAGTTTCCTGCCGAAGTAAGTGTTCAATAACTACTACTCTAACAGTCGAAAAACTTTAAACGCGTTTTTCTCAATATCATATTTCTGAATCTTGTGTACACGATACAGAACGATCTATTGGACCAATTGAGCTTTTAAGGCGATTTTTCGTTAGATAATGATAAAATGTCGTCGATGAACTAAAAATTTCTAAATAGTTGCATTTTTTCCTTTCAATTTACATTATACAGTCGAAATTTTTAGTGAAATATCGTAACTTTTTCAATCTCAAAATTTTTGCATTTTTGTACTTTTTGTTGGAATTCTTTTAGTTCATCGACGAGATAATTTTGTAAGGATTAAAAAAAACTTTTGTTTTCCTGTTTCAGATGAAAATTAGAGGCTCTAGGATGTACACAAACTGACGATGCGCGTGGCACGGAGCTGTGAAGATTTATAAATATTGCGAAAAAAATACATTAATCATTAAAATAGAAAATTTTTTGTATCGTTTAAATATAAAACATAATATCATGAAAGTTTGAGAATGATTCGCTTTGTAGTTATTCAGAAAAAAACTCCTAAAAATCACTATTTTTTAGGCGCTCTAAAGTGTATTCCCCTCTTAAACGAACGGAATAAATTAACCCTCTATGGTGCAATGTAACTTTCAAGTCACATGTTAATATATAGTCATTTTACCAAATGATTTTAGCTTTTTATAAGATAACGTATACGTCTAAATTATATAATGCCTCTGAGGTAACAAATAACAACATTGACAACGGTTAGCAGCACCGTCAACCTGATATATCAAAGTAAATGCCTTGCAAGTTGTCTGCAGATAGAAACCAACGGAACCATCTTGTGCAATTTACATTATTTGTGCTTCTATCTATTCTATTATAGTCTATCTATTAAACAAAACAAAGCGTAAGTAATAGCTTTGGGTTTGTATATCAATAACAACTTATTTGTTTGCAATTTCAATAACTATTTTGTTACTATTTGTATACGATACAATTTTGTGACTTTCAGGTTACAGTAGGCTATTATGATAGATTTTGGTATATTCAGGATAATGCGTGTAATTTCTTTTATTTTTAGAGTTATATCTCATATACCCAAATGATGGATACATAATCACATAAACGTAATAGAGGAATTAGAATTAGACGCATTGGCGATAATAGATCCGAAGATTCTTTATTAGATTTTGAGTCCATTGACGATCATCCAGCAGTATTTACCCGACGACGTAGTATTTACGTGGAATGAACAGAAGAATCGATCTGTGCAAAAAATATATGCATTTCTATTTAAAGAAATGATGTAATTGTTAGTTGCACATGCACTGCTGCATCTAAACAAAATTTAAAGGCCTACAGATGTATTGCTCTTCGAACCATTTATGTTTCTCCTGTGGCATTTTTCGTAAATGCAATAATAACGGAGTTATGACTTGAAACAATTGCGTGGACGACCCTGTATACCCGAAGCAGTCTAGAATGTTTTCCAGAAGTTTAAAAAGGCACCAGTGTGGTACATCATTGGCTGAACATGGTATCGGTTAAGGGTTAATGATGATTTTAATCGGTAAATACCGAAATACGTTGTTTAATTACTTCATTAGTAATATTACATTGAAAAAATTATAGCAAATATTAACCGAGTCGTACAAAATTGTAGAAATGTAGTAGATGCGATGCATCTCAAACCATCATACAATCAAAGCCATGAAAAATATTGTATTTTATAATGGACAATACATACCATACTTGCTATATTTGCCTGATTTTTTGTGAATCGGTTATCGCTTATTTTGATAGTTGAACTGTTTTAAATATTTGAATTAGTCTACAGTTTATCAGTATTGATATTGTTTTAACTTTTTCACAGATGTATGCCTTGAAAATATCACTTTTTAATATTATGGACAAATTCGGAAAATTAGAAGTTCTGTATATGGTGTAATACTTGTGAACTCTTGTTTATCATGTAAATACACAATGCCCATTTTCATCGATTATTTTATAAGAGATAGCACAAACCAAATTTATTTTGTCAGCTGAACAATTTCTAAAAGTAAAACTTTCGTTTTCATCTATAAAGGTTCTCTTACATGTTATTTCGGGAGTCTCATAAGGATCTACAATTCATTTATGACAGCGTCTGAAACTTTAATCTCCTTTTCTTGAAATGACAGTTTTGCTATCGGCAAGCGTAATATCTCAAAGAAGAAACATCCGATTTTCCTAAAACTTAGCACATATATTCAGTACATGTCCCTTCAGTCTACAGATTGAAACTAACACGTCTATATTTGTGAAATACGAGATTGGAAACTTGAAAAACAAACAACTGGCGTAGCAATTTTCACAAACTTCTTTTTCTGTTATTGCCAATCACTTCATCTGTTTTATTTTTCTAGACTATAACTGCACTCATGTATGTATACTAGTCGTTTCTATTATTTTTCGTTTTTAACTGTAAAATTTCCAATTTTCTTTTCGATTCTATTGACATTTTAATTTAAAAATGTACTGGATGTTATTGAAATATGATACATTAAACGTTTAATCATTTTCCTTCAATATATTTATACAATTATCTGAAGTATAAACACCTGTAATTAATGTTATTTTGATCAAAGGTTTAAATTACCTGTGAGATCAGAAATAATCGCACAAATAACGACCAATACCTCGAGACTTAAATACGATTACTAGCAATATCATTATATATAAAACGAATCGACGTTTTAACATTAATAATGGAGATGTAACGATGGAATGATGGAGCACATAAATTTCGTATATGCAAAATACGTATACGTATAATAGGGTGTCCTACGTAAATGGGAACACCTAAATATCTTTCGTATTTACAGTTCTATCACAAAACTTCGGAGGACAAAGTGACACTATTGCAATAAAAAACTGAATTTAATGGATACCACCTTTTTGACCTTGAAATGACCTTGAGCAAGAATAATCATGTTGAAGCGGATGAAATATGGAAGTTTAAAACTTACGTGTTTCAGCAAAGATTGCGCGTTGTTTACGTCAGGTTGACCTTTACATATCATAATAAATGTTCGAAATGTTGACCATCCTCATTTATGCAATGTCGCAATCTTTTAATAAATGATCTGTAGGCATTGTTGATTTCCTGAGACGTAATTGAAGCATATGCTGCAGTAATCCTTTGCCGCATATCCTCTGACGTTGTTGTTTTACACTACCGGTATTTTTAAATTGTTTTACCACGACGGAAAATGCGCGTAAAGAAGGACAAATACGATTCACAAATTTTTCACGACACAAACGTACTGCTTGCCTCAAAGATTAGTGGCTTTCGCCATAAGTGAAAATCATATCGATTCGTTCCTCTACAGTATAACGCATTGTTATCACTTTCACGTTTCGAACTCGAATAATGCAGAAGGAACAACGTACTTATTCTAACCGATTAACCTTCTGTTAACGATCTCAATGATACATACACTAACAGAAACATACGCTATTTACTATGGAAACTATTTAGAACATTTATTATGATATGTAAAGGTCAACCCGACGTAAACAACGCGCAATCTTTGCTGAAACACGTATGTTTTAAACTTCCACATTTCATCCGCTTCAACATGATTATTCTTACTCAGTCATTTCAAGGTCAAAAAGGTGGTATCCACTAAATTCAGTTTTTTATTGTCTATCATGCTATCGTAAGAAAAATATACTATTCCATTAAAAAAAAAACACCGGTGACCTTGAAATTTCATTAAAAAACACGATATCAAAAATTTTTTTCTTCGCCATTATATTCCCCCCTGCAATAGTGTCACTTTGTCCTGTGAAGTTTTCTGATAGGACTGTAAATACGAAAGATATTTAGGTGTTCCCATTTGTGTGAGACACCCTGTATATCAAACACTTTTAAATATACCTCAAGCAAATGTATTCCGTCATTTTATTTTTAAATCCATAAGAATAAATGCTACTTTTTAGTTGTAAAATCTATGAACATAACAAATTTTCAAGTTCTGCCTTTAGTATGCAGCAATGGAAAATAACTGTAATAAATAAGTAACTAAAAATAAAGTTCCACAATTATAGGTTTAACACTATAACTACCAAACTAGTCATTTCGACTGGTCCCTAGTTGTTTCATTCGCAATTATTGAAGTTCTAAAAATGTTTTCATTAAAAATTTTCGGACGTATTTCTTTGACGACGTATACCTTATAAGAAGGGTTGTATGAAGTTTAATAGATGCAATCTCGTTATTATTACAAAGCAATGCATATCGTTGGATTTATTGTTTGGTATTTCTAGTGTTAATCTAACTGAAAGATAAATTTATTACACATGTGTTGATATATTTTTTTACTTCATCTGGGAGAATTATTCTATTTTAATTGTAAGTTTTAAAATATTCAGTTTTCTATTAAAATAGATAAAAAATAATCAATTGCAATAATACTATTATTTTTGTTTTCCGAAAACGAATTTATATAAAGAAGTCATATTGAGAAGTTCATTGATTTTGAGTGCAGTACAATTTCAGTTTCCCGTTATTTTATTTTCATTATTTTCGATTTAAGCTACGAAAAGTTCTGCTATTACTGGTTATTTTCCCACTCTAGATATAGGTTATTATAGATAAAAAAACTACGTGTCAAATATTATTCAACGCACAAAATTTCTGTAAAATCGGTGTATTACCCTTAGGTAGTATCCCTAATTATGTTTACGTAACAGTAAAAAATCATTCTTTGAATTTTTCCAAAACAGTAGTCCTTGATTTAGAGCGTTCTGATTTTAATTCGTGCAAAGTTTCAAAATTTATAATTTACTCGTATTTAATGTAAGGGGTGTGTCGACGGATGCGTTTGTCTTCATGAATTTGTAGTATGCAATCGTTATTTTATGCATACATTCGTATAATTTCCATCCAATTCCAACATTCCAAAATCTTTCAAAAAACCAATAACTTCATCTTTGACGTACTCGTTCACTATTTATATTTCATCTTCAACGTTTGGCTTTGTTGCGTCATACTTGAAACTTACCGTGACTAAGCTATTCTCAAATTCTGATTTCACTATACTGAGCCTTAACACTAAACCTACCATAAGAGGTCAAATGACCCTTTCCAGATTTTCTATTTTACAATTACTGACGTTATAAAATTGTCTTCGCAAAAATTGATTCGATGGATTTTTCTATTCCAACACACATTCTAATAAAAATGGCACAAAATCCAAATAAATTAATTCTTGTCACTTTTATATGACAAAATACATTAACCAAGTTTACTGCTCGGTAGGTTTAGCGTTAATATGTCCAAAAACCTCACTACTGAAGTCTAAAACCTATGTAATACATCTTTTCCCCGCAGCTCTACAGAAATTTTCCATTTACCAAGATTTACACACATTACGTTTAAATCCGAACAACTCAGAACCGTCATCTATTCCACTGTCAAACCGTATCATTGTTAACATATTATTGCATACGTTCCGTGATACCATGCAAATAAATTCTTATTGATTCAATATTACATGGTTACATAGTCATCGGTTTGGTTCCATCGTAATTGGTTGCAGCCAATTCATTTGCATATGAACTTGATTGGTGGTTTTCGAATGTTCTTATTGGTTGGGAGATGTTTCAATAATACCAAAGTCACGTCCTAATATTGAACCTTGACTAAATTAAATTCATATAATCTTAATAGCGTAGATAAATTTAAATAGTGGGCCATGCGATACGAATAATCCTTAAATAGTTATTCTTCTCAATTCTTTGACTACAAAAGGCATCTATAAACGCTTTTGCGCTATCTATCAATACATACATTAATATCTGCATTTTTCTTTCTGTAACATCTTCACTGCTTTTCTAATTGATTCAATACGGAACTTGTCGTTTCATATAACATAACAATTCTTTACAATTACATTTTTAAACCATAAAGAATAGTAACAAATCTTCAGGCACTTTTTTCGCCACTTGTCTGTGGCCGACTAGTTGCAACGAGAGACAAGCGAATAATACGCCGTCCGTATTGATGGATTGATCCGAGATCGCGCCGCAGTCAAAGGGTGAATATTCAGATACAATACAATTTTTTTATCTTACATTTTGTATGAGGTAGCGTGAATCAGGTGTCGTGTCACTTATTCTACAAATATATCCGCTATTTCTTACCGATTGAAATTATATAATTTTTTCTCAAAACGACATTGTAGTATTAGAAGTAATTTTTAGAAACGCAACGCTAGCAATAGAATTTTCTCGAACTCCGTAAAGAGAAAGATTAGAACATGCTTGACGAATCGGCTGTTGACTTGTCACGTTCATGGCTAGCAACATGTTTAGAATTGTCTAGACATCGTGTCTGGGACTGTACTGAGAGCAAGTGGTACAATGTCGTTTTTTAGATATTTATGGGTATGCTTGGCTGTTCTATCCGGGTCGAGGAACAGCCTGTTCGACGACACTTGTTTGCAACGTCTTCGACGGGTAAATTAGAAAATCGTTACAATGCCCATTCGAGTGGCACACAAAAAGGCCGTATTTCCCTGCAATCGGTACCGGGTCGGATGGTGACCTTCAGACGCGACCGCTGACGGTCTCCACCGATGAGCAGGGCAATTGGGCCATAAAACCGTATCATTGTGCGCAGATTTTCGAACACTGTCTCGCTAATCCAAAGTGCCATCATTTCTTCCAAAAAATTAATTAACATCGGCAACTTGAAGGAGAGTCTTCCTCCTCCACCGCGGAGGAACGTCGAAGAAGATCCTTCCCCTTCAGGTAAAAATTAACGAACGAGATGCTGTGTGCATCGTAGCGGCCACACCCTCGAGTTGTTACACGGACTTCGGAAAAAAAGAGTAGAATCGTTTTGACTATCGAGTCGAGCAGAATCGATTTGATTATCGAATCGAGCAGAATCTATTTGACTATCGAGCCAACCGCATTGAATCGTTTCGACTTTATCAACTATCGTGCGAGTTGATCAAGACTGGAATCATTGACCATCGTACGGGTCGTAAGACAAATGAATTTGACTAACGTTCGAGTCGAATTTAGAATCGATTATCAATTAGAATAGTATCTTATGATTCTGCTAAAGATTTAGCGTCGCGAGCTCTTCCTAACTTTTCGTACCCTGTAACACGGACCGCCAGAAAATATTGAACTAATTAATCGTCCAATATTAATTTGGCTGACGGTATTGGTGAAGATTGAAGAAGAGTTACGAATCGCTCGTCGCATACTGAGATTTCGAGAATCGCCACCCGCTTTGCGTCTTACAAACGCAATCGCGCTAACAGGAATTCACAACTCCTTTGGAGTAACCGTGAGGAACGGGACGTTACAAGATTTTTGTGCAACTTCTTACAAAGCTTCGTGGGGAAACGAAATCACGAAATCAGTATGCGCTGCACAATTCTAGTGAATACGCCCCAAACTGGTGATTCGTCCCCCATCTATCAAAGGAAAAATTATTTTCCGAACTTTAGTAGGGACAGAGGACGAGAGATTCTGCGGAACCTTGGACGTGGACAGATAGAACGTTTTGAACTTCGAACTAATATACAGTAGCTCACGAAAGTATTCGGATACTGTTTGAATTTGTATAACTTTTTTAACATGCAACTAAACGTCTTGATTTTTCTAGAGCTATCAGAAGCATTGAGTTCTTAAATGATATGCGAAAAGGATTTTGTAACAGTTGCAATTGGTATGAATTCCATGAAAAATATAAAAAGCACTTTTTAAATATTTTTCACTTGAGCCATGTACAAAAAATTTTAAAGACCATTTTGTAGATCTATGATAATTATACACATGCAGAAAGATTCATTGAAATCGATCGACGTACACACGAGCTGCATGCCATCGAAAATAGTGAAAATCGCAATTTTTCACGATTCTCGGTCAATTTCTGTTTAACCTCCACAAATTCTTACATCTTTCTACGCGTGCCGTTTTTTTTTCTGCGCCAATCGATTTCGATGACATTTTCAGCATGCGTATAACTAACACAGGTCTGCAAGACGCATATCTTAAATTTTCATTAGGAGTTGAAATAAAAATGTTTTAAAAAATGTCTTTTTTATTTTTTCCTGTAGTTTCTTCCAATTAGAATTGTTTCGAAATTATCCTTGAGTACTATTTAGTAAATGAATACTTTCTAGTTGCTCCAGAAAAGTCAAATCGTTTGGTTGAATTTTTAAAAAATTATTATGTTTCAAGAGTGTCCGAATACTTTCGTGAGCCACTCCAATACACCCTGATCACTTTTAACATCGGACGAGTACACATTTAGATTTTTAGAACCTTAAGCTTGTACAGATCACGAGAATGTGGGCAAGAACATACTGAACTTTGTACTTATGAACATAGCGAGAACTCAGACTTTTAGAACTTAAGAAATTTTAGGTCTTTAAACCTTTAGAACGACCTTTTGCATTCGCAAATCTACATTAAATTTACTGTCGTAAACTAGAGCGATGTTGCTTTGGACCAACGGCGATTCGGACGGAACAAACGCTCAAAACACGATTGCATATAAATTCAGAGCTCGCAACGGCCACGGTCCTTTTGCTGTTTCCCAGAGAGGGACGAGGTAAGACCAACGGTCGCTCTCGATCAGTAATACACGGCCCCGACAGAAAAGTACGGTGCTAATAAAGGGTGTCCCAAAATTAACGCAAGATTTGAATTTGCCGCCATTTTTGCAGTAAATTTTTGGCAACCCTGAAAAAAGAACAATTTGACAGCTGAGAGTCTAGGTTTAGTAAAAATGGAGCATTATACGATACAACAACGTGTTTTCATTACTGAACAATATTTCAAAAATGATGAAAGTTTGGCGGCCGCAATTCGAAAATTTTCTACAAAATATGATCGAAATAGTGTTTTAACCTCGTCAACTGTGAAAAAATT
>CM052088.1:15239196-15258452 GCA_028453745.1 Agapostemon virescens
CAGTACGCCAGTGCCAGAACTGGTTTGCAAAATTTCGATCCGTCAGTTTTGATGGCGAAGGTGCGCCACGTTTTGGATGGACGGTTGAAGCTGATAAAGACACGATGAAGGCATTAGTTGATGCAAACCGGCGAATAACAACACGTGATATCGGTGAGAGGTTAAATTTATCAAATTCAACTGTTTATGACCACTTGAAAGGCCTGGGTTTAACCTCGAAGCTCGATATATGGGTTCCCCATGTTCTCACAGAGAGAAATTTGTGTCGTCGCGTTGACGTCTGTGATTCGCTTCTCAAACGTCACGAAAATGATCCATTTTTGAAGCGCATCATTACTGGGGACGAAAAATGGATTGTATATAACAATGTCAGACGCAAGAGATCATGGAGCAAAAAAGATGAACCGGCTCAAAGCCTTTCCAAAGCCAATATCCATCAAAAAAGATGATGCTGTCTGTTGGATGGGATTTTAAAGGAATCGTTTTTTTTAACTTTTACCAGATAACACAATAATTAATTCGGAAGTCTACTGTCATCAGCTGGACAAACTGAATGATGCACTTCCACAGAAAAGCCCAGAATTAATCAACAGAAAAGGTGTAGTGTTCCACCATGATAATGCGAGACCTCATACAAGTTTGATCACTCGCCAAAAGCTTTTACAGCTTGAATGGGATGCAATGCCACACCCACCATATTCTCCAGATCTGGCACCTTCGGATTATTATTTGTTCCGGTTACTGCAAAATTTTTTAGACGGTAAAACCTTCACTTCAAATGTGGAGGCCAAAAACCACCTCGATCTGTTTTTTGCCAGCAAAGACCAAAAATTTTATGAGCGTCGAATCATGCTACTACCAGAAAGATGGCAACAGGTATTGGACCAGAATGGTCAATATATAATTTAATAAAATATTTGTTCATTATACGAAAATTGTCTTTCAGTTTCACATCAAAAAACGAAATTACTTTCCGAACAACCCAATAGTTAATATCTAAAGAATTCAAGAATGTTGAAGGATAAATGTATGCCGTACATTTAAAATTTCCAATCGCTGCCTCATTAAGGAAATTACTTTGATTTTGTGGAATTTTTAAGCTCGTCAGTTCGGCAGTTAATGTGTTAATTCTTAGAAAGAAATTATTTGTGTATTTTCAATCGCTAAGAAATAGTGAATTGCTTTGCACAATAAGTGACGCGTGCCTGAATTACACTACCTTATACGAAGCGAAAGATAAAGATATAATACTTGTCCGAATATTAATAGGAGTAATTGTAAGTCGAGACACTGTGTAAGACTGACCTGTAAGGATTTCCAAACTGACGTCCGTACTCCTCGCGTGAAGCCTCTTCCTGCCCATGGCACTTTCATCGATGGATCCTCTGCTTCCTTGTCTGGTGGCAGCTCTTTCCTCGGATTTCGCTCTAACGTCCGATCTGCCGACACTGCTGCGTCGATGCCGCCTGTCGCCTCTGTCCTCCGATCGGTACCTTTTGTCAAACTTCTTGTAGAGCCTGTGCCCGGCAACGTATTTCGGAGTGGCCCTGTGCCCTTCCGGGGAGTCCGCGAAACCTGCCGGCGGTCGAACGATCTCTTCCGAGACCTCGGGGTGGAGCAACATGACGGCACGCACGATAGAGAAAAGAGGTAGATAGACCGACAGATAGAGAGACAAATCGATCTCAACTCCAGGCATTTTCTTTCTTTTAAGGTTAATTAGAACTCTAATTGCGAAATTTCCGTTTACAATTTAATAATTCTGCAATTCGTATCGTGCACTTCTTCGACGCCGATATTGTAGACATTTCGGATTGTTTCGTACTTATTTTTGTTCGCTTTTTATTCGATACATTTTCGTTCGTTTAATTCAAACGCTGTATTCATAATAGTTAATGGATTCTATAGCATTTGTAACAGCAAGATTTTGAGATTCATTGTCAAAGAAAAGTCAGCGAAACGATGCTTCTTGATCAGGCAGAAGGTACACTCCTGAACGAAAAAATGGCGTTGCGTGCAGTCGCCGCATTCTCATTGATAGATAACAACTTGTCCAAGTTCTATTAACGCTTAGCACTCGAATGGTGACTCTGAGGCATCACTGACAATTGCCACACCATTATTTAAAACAATTTTTATATCGCTGCCATGTTTGTATTTAAGAGATCGATAAATATTTAACTGTCATCAGGACAAAAACAAAGAAAACATAAATCATGGAGATTGAAACTACTCTAGATCAGAAGATATATCTTGGTGTTGAAGTTAAAATGGCTTCGAGTGCAAAGGGTTAATAGTACGGTGAGTGCAGAAAATACTCGTACATCCTCTGAGACGAATAACTTTGTAAAAATTACATCGAACTCCTTGAGACTTTCTAAATGTGATAATGAATAATTTACTAAGTAATTAGTGAATAGATTAAACGTGAATTGTTATTGGTCACAATTGCAAAAACAAAGAAAAGGTCACGGTTTAAAATTTTTTATCTGTGCCTGTAGTAAAAATTTAAAAAGTATCTCTTGCAAATTTAACAAAATTACATACATGTATAAAGTTTTATAAACATCGATCAAGGTCGCCATGACATACAATTTATTGAAATAACAAACATCATAAGAAATTGCAATTTAGATAAATTGCAAACACTAAGATTACAAAGTTTTACGTCTTTTAATGTCTTTTTAATGTGTCGATAGTTTTCGATGAAATTTTGTACATGTATCAAACTTGCTTAAATTTACAAAAGGCATGTTCTAAAGCATTATAGGCACGGGTAAAAAAGTTAAAAATCGTGACCTTTACTTTCGACCAATAGCAAGTTTAACCAGTTAGCTGTGTTTGACGAGTATACTCGTCATGAAGAATTGGCAGGATTTTGTGTCATGACGAGTATAATCGTCATTTAGTTAACATTAGCTATTTAAATTGTAATTTTAGCGTAAAATAAAATGTATTCGTAAATTTCAATATGGCTAGCATATTTGGAGGTCGAGACGAAATAAAACAAACAAATAAAAAGTATAAATAATTTCAGATGGATTCATGCATCTCCGTATGCTCTGGCTAGAACTCTTAATTTTGGTGACACACATAGGTGCGCGTTTTGAAAAGACATCGCCACAGTTAACTGGTTAAAAGGTATACATTTACGCTATTATAGCTGGTAAACTAATCCTTCGTTCATTATTAAAAATGTTAATGTAAAAAGTATTCAAATATTCTATAAAAACGAATAACTGTATATAGCGAATTTAAGAAATATTCGAACACTGAATACCTGATTTTCGAAAAATTGTCTATATTTGAACCGTGATAAATACGTAAAAAATTATCGTAGGATAATTGGAACTAATTTTAAACGTAGAAGACTTTCTTTCGTAGCCTATCGATGCTTTTATTATAAGATTTTTTAGGATGTAGCAAGCGAGGTACTGAAAACACGTTTTTTCTCACATCTAAACGTCTTCGAAAACTTTCGAGATTTTTTATCGTGACTGAAACTACTATAAAGTTTAAAGATCGAAGCTTTTACTTTACAAGGACACCTTAAAAATTGATGTACGACTTTTACTTAGTCGTTTTATCAAGTTTTGAATGAGGCGTGTCGTCAGCTTTACAGTGGGATAAGTTATCTACATCATGAGGGCTTTACACGTTCCTCATTTTGTTACACGAAGCAGCGAACAATATTGGACATCAATTTTTCAAGTATAGTTATAAAGAGGAGGTTTCAACTTACAAATCTATAACAGTTTGATTAACGAGAAGAATATTTAAAAGTTTTCGAAGACGTGAGCTTGCAGAATTTTTTAAGAGAAATTGATCTTCAGTTTTCTATCTGCTAAATCATGTAAAATTAAATTTTTCTATAGTATAAAACCTAATAAATATTCTTTTTGTGTGAAAATTTAATTTCAATATAAAATATCAGGCAATTAACATTAAAATAAAATATTTTTATGTAACATTTAAAAATTATCTTGAAAGAAAATGAGCCTTGCTTAAGCAAAGGCTTCGCGGTTTAAAACAAGTTTAGGCTCGTAGTTGGATTATTTCATCTTACCACATTATCATAACTTAAATATTTACAAGTTTTCGAAAATCTGAAATACTAACCGTTTGCACTCGAACGGTGACTCTCAGGCACCACTGAAAATAGCTGCAGCACTGTTTAAAACAATCTTTACATCGCTTTCTTGTGTCAAAGAAATTCGTAAAAATTTAATCGTTGCAAAGACGAATAATAGTAAACAAATTGCGTAAGCACAAGATGAAATATATTGTGTAGAATAAAAATATTCTAGGTCAGAAAAAATGCCTTAGGATTGGAGTTAAAACAGCTTCGAGTGCAAAGGATTAAATATTTTTTAGATCGACTCAATAAGAATTACCTTTTAGTAATATAATATGGGATCGAAAAAGCTTTCTTTTGTTTAGTGCTTTCTGTGTTTTCTAAATAGTTTGCATTTTTTATTGCTCACTGAAACTATTTTATGATTTGATTTTAAGCAATTTTCTACTGTTATCTGACTTTTTACCAGTGCTGAATTCGATTACATCAAGGTAATAAGTTTTTTCTGAAAACTTATTTTTAGAATGAATTTAATTATTTAAACATATCGCAACGACATTTTTCTATTGCTCTCATTGTATCATTGAATAGGTCTTACCCTCTACAATATACTGATTGAGATTTCCCTGATTAAATTTAATATTTGTTATAGTAAATAAAAAATATGACAAGTCCACTATTATTGATAGCTTTGCACATTTACTCTTCAGTTTTCTAATAAAATTCTATTCTCGTACTATTTAGCTTAAGTGTATCATAAAGATTTACTTATAGTCTTCCCGTAGTTAACGAAAATTGTTATCGATAGACTATGGACATTTATCCAAAACAAAAATTATCCACAATAATTGCAAATAACAGGAGTATTAGAACCGTGTTTCTTCCGTTAGTAATATTAAAAAATCGAAAGCGATGTAGTGATATTTTTAAATATTATTTAAACATTTTAAATCTCTCGTATTTGACCTACTAATTTTTGTCATAAACACATAAAATCCTCAGTCCAGGTATCAGCTACTTTCATCTTGCTTCAATATATATTAATTACAACCTGATCTTAAAGAACGTGTCAACAAACAAATAGTAACATATAGTACGAAAGAAAAAGGAATTCTTTCGCATAGACTAAATGCGTATATTATAATAATATAATACTTCAAACACTGTATTATATTTATTTAGTAAAGAACATAAGAGGAGTACTATGATGTAGGATATAATTTAAATGAATTAGTTTAACATAATTTTTTACTTCAGATACTCGCCCCCAAAAGTGACATAATTTTACATGAATTTCTGAACCGAATTAATTAATTATCCGAATTATAGAACGGAGACAGTTGGCGATATTGATAAGAGACGATTAAGAAATATTTGAGATTTTACTTGAAATAGTATTTGTTCAAATAAAAAATAAAATGAAAAATTGTTTCCAAGAAAGTGCTAGTAACAAAACAATCTAGGGTTAAGTATTTGTTTGTCCAAATAAAATGACAAAATTATTTCAAATAATATAAGATATTACATACACAATTATTTCTCATATAATATATTTAGATAATGTCCAACTCTGTCAGGAATACCACTTATGAAATCCGCATAAATAAATTTGGTAGCATTGAAGAAAACAATAAAATCATCGGAGTTCCTGATCACAGTCCTTCTCATGTATACCTCGTTGTATTCATTGAATACAGTAAATATTAAAAATGTTTCCCTGTTCATTATTACAACTCTAACAAACTCTGCTTTTTATGCGATGTCATATTCTTGCGAACTGTTTCAATCCACAAACCCACAAAGCATTAGAACATTAACATCTTAATATTATATCACCAAAAGGCATCATCACTTGTACCAACGGATTTGGAAAATGTTAAACGTATCTCCGAGAACTAATAGCAGCACACAAATGCCATTTTTTAAATTCAGCGGTGTAGATCGATGAACCATAGAAACAGGAAGAGAAGAAAAAATTCGAGGCTGAAGCAACTAACTACTCTAGAAACTAAGTGATCTATTGATTCGATACAACTACGAGACTTCCAATTAATCATGTCTTTTTCAAGATACAAATTAAATACACGATCGATATTACTACCAACCAGAGGTTCAAATGCTCCGCTACGTATCTTCGCTCTGTTTCATACTTTCAAGCATTTACGCAAATTCTTCTCTTTAAGTAACAAAATTGAATTAATAGTAAATAATGTACCTCTCTGCCGCACTGATGGCACTGTGGTGTGGCGTGGGCGCTTGCAGCGATTTGGTCCGCGCTCTCGCTGTAAAAGACACTGTCGCTGCCAGGACTGACAGACCTCAAAGACTCCGCTGAAACAGCCTTTAATCTCGTTTCTGGGCTCTGCGCTTCGACAACCATGGCTCGTGGTCCGTTGTGCCCTGGACTGTGTTGATAACGGCCTGGACTGAGCCTCGAACACATTATGTCGTCCGCCGCGCGTGATCTTCTTCGTGGCAGACTACCTGTTATGGCTGCATCCTTGTCCTAAATGGAACCAAGATAAAGTGTTCTCATACAGAGAGCCACAGGTACCCTTTCACACTGGATCAAAAAAGTATTTGTACTCTCAGTTTTCTTGAGATTTTATAAAGAAGTAACACGCCAATGTAATGTACACGTTTTCTGATTCATTGTCGCGTAAATCGAGGAGTGATGGTTTCTTTTAGAAATCCTTTTTTTAAGGGCGTCGGTTTATTGTAAATTTAATACGCGTAATAAAATACTGCATAATAAATACGAGTGAAACTATCAGGTTAAAGTAAAATGAGAAAGTGATCACAGATATTTTCATATACATATGGAAGAAATGCACAGGGCGAGTGATCTGTATACAGGGTGTCCTACATAAATGGGAACACCTAAATATCTTTCGTATTTACAGTCCTATCAGAAAACACCAGAGGACAAAGTGACACTATTTCAGGGGGCAATATAATGGTGAAGAAACATATTTTGTATGTCGTGTTTTTTAATAAAATTTCAAGGTCACCGATGTTTTTTTAAAAGGAATAGTATATTTTTCTTACGATAGCATGATAGACAATAAAAAACTGAATTTAGTGGGTACCACCTTTTTGACTTTGAAATGACCTTGAGCAAGAATAATAATGTTGAAGCGGATGAAATGTGGAAGTTTAAAACTTACGTGTTTCAGCAAAGATTACGCGTTGTTTACGTCGGGTTGACCTTTACATATCATAATAAATGTTCGAAATAGTTTTCATAGTAAACAGCATATGTTTATGTTAGAGTATGTATCATTGAGATCGTTAACAGAAGGTTAGTCGGTTAGAATAAGTACGTTGTTCCTTCTGCATTATTCGAGTTCGAAACGTGAAAGTGATAACAATGCGTTATACTGTACACGAACGAATAGATATGGTTTTCACTTATGGCGAAAGCCACCAATCTTTGAGGCAAGCAGTACGTTTGTATCGTGAAAAATTTGTGAATCGTATTTGTCTTTCGATACACGCATTTTCCGTCGTGGTAAAACAATTTAAAAATACTGGTAGTGTATGCTCTAAAAATCGTAATAAACAAAGAATTGTAACTCACGAAGAAAATAGAATTAGTATCCTAGCTGCAATATCTAATGATCCACATGTAAGTTTGCGACAACTCGCACAAGAGTCCGGTATTAGCAGAAGTAGTATTTCACGAATACTGCAAATAGAAAAGTTTCACCCATATCACTTGAGTTTACATCAGGAATTGTCTGCCACCGACTATATTAATCGTATCCGGTTCTGCCAGTGGGCGCAATATCAATTAGAAGCGGACAATACTTTCTTCCACAAAGTTCTTTTTACGGATGAGGCATCTTTTACCAATCATGGCCAAGTAATTTTTGCACAATATGCACTTCTGGTCAGCTGAGAATCCACGATGGTTAAGAGAAGTAGAAAAGCAAAGATCGTGGACAGTTAACGTATGGTGCGGAATTTTATGCAGTAAAATAATAGGTCCGTACTTTATACAAGGAACTCTTACTGGTATAAAGTATGCTGCATTTTTACGCCAGGATTTGTCGGACCTTTTAGGAGAAATTACGTTATTCGATCGGGAGCGCATGTGGTTTCAACATGATGGTTGTCGAGCGCATTATTCTAAAGTTACTAGAACGGTGCTAAATACGAAATATCTTGGACGCTGGATTGGGCGACGAGGACCAATTCCATGGCCAGCCCGTTCTCCGGATCTGACACCATTGGACTTTTATCTTTGGGGCAAGATAAAATGTATTGTGTACAAAGATAAACCCACAACGCCAGAGAATATGCGGCAAAGGATTATTGCAGCATGTGCTTCAATTACATCTCAGGAAATCGACAATGCCTACAGGTCATTTATTAAAAGATTGCAACATTGCATAAATGAGGATGGTCAACATTTCGAACATGTATTATGATATGTAAAGGTCAACCCGAAGTAAACAACGCGCAATCTTTGCTGAGACACATAAGTTTTAAACTTCCACATTTTGTCCGCTTCAACATGATTATTCTTGCTCCAGGTCATTTCAAGGTCAAAAAGGTGGTATCCACTAAATTCAGTTTTTTATTGTCTATCATGCTATCGTAAAAAAATATACTATTCCATTTTAGAAAACATCGGTGACCTTGAAATTTCATTAAAAAAAACGACATAAAAAACTTTTTTCTTCACCATTATATTGTACCCTGCAGTAGTGTCACTTTGTCCTCTAAAGTTTTCTGATAGGACTGTAAATACGAAAGATATTTAGGTGTTCCCATTTATGTGGGACACCCTGTATTCTTCAGGGGAACATATTGTTTGAGGATTTATTACTTGCTCTCATTGATCGCTTATGCACTTGTGTTGGCTATAAGAACAGTATTTTCAACATTATTGACTATTGAACTACAGATTAATTAAAGGATACTTTAGTGATCATTATTTTTTCGATCGTTATGTATCTTAGTAGTTTCTTAGTAAGTATTCAATATTCTTTCGAATCAGAAGGTTCAATATTATCTACATATTGTGACCTAAACTCTATTAATCATTAACTATTAATCTATTAAAACTACTAACTCGTGAAGTACCACTTTAAGATAATAGTTAGTGTCATCATAGATAGAGTGTTCTATAAAAATACGTATTTTAAATCCTGCGTACTTATGTGACAACTACGAAATCCCACTACGTATTACTATGCAAATTGAAAACAATTTTCTCGTTCTTCCTCCTAGTCTAGTAATGATGTTCTATAGAAAGTTCCATCTAAAAGAGATCACCTAATTATCTTCTCTAGCTGTGACGGCAGGAGAAGTGTTTCTCCTGCAATTTAAATGGATTCGGGAGGAATTTGAATAAAAGGAAACGTTTTCATAAATGTCACTTTATAATGCTTTTTCCAAAATTATTCATGATGTCTTACAATGTGCACATCATTTGTCCAATACTATGGTATGTATAAAAATATCATGAATTCATCCAGTCATAGCAGTTATACAATTAAACAATCTTCGACTAAAAAAATTCTTATTTATTTTAAGGTGTAACTTTATATTTTACTTATAATTTTGTAACTTGTTCGAAACTTTCAGAAATATTTGTTAAACCATTACAGCTAAAGAATACACTTAGTTGACCTATTTTAGAATAAATATTGTAGACAAATAAATATATTGAAAGACGGCAGAACACGTTCTGAGTAATGCAACAGAGTAAAAATTCCATCTTAACTTTTAAATATGCTGGAACATTTTGTATGCAACTCAATGTTTATATTTTCATTTAATAAGTTTCTAAAAATTTAGGTCAATTTTTCATTACGTATGCAATTATGTACAAGTGCGCGTATTTAGACATCAAAACTAGGGATTGCAATCCAGCGGTATTTTCAATCCCGCGGGATTGATGCGGGAACAGCTTCAATCCCGCGGGATCCCGTGGGATCCCGCGATAATCAAGAGTTTGGTTGTTAGATCAATTAAGTGTATACAAAAGCTTTAATCTTTGTTTACTGTTCTTGTATTTATATATAATATAAGCATAATAAATATAAGTTCGAAATAGTTTTCCCAATTTTCTATAACTCATATAATAAAAAGAGAATTATATTAAAGTAATTATACATGGTATAAACGAAAGTAGTCCTATTTAAAAACGTTTGAGGAAAGACTAAAAGCTTTCACATACACCTAATATATGTATATACGTAATAAAAAAAACAAACTCTATTTATGATATAATTTTAATTAATTATAAACCTCTAAATTAACTTAACAAAAACAAAGTCTGAATATAAATTCAACATAAAATAGCTTCTTTTTCTTAAAAAAAAAACATTGTAAATTTTTATTTTATGTGAATAAAATGAAACAAAATCGCAAAAGGAAATTTTAGTTTATAGAATTTTGAAAATACGATCTTAAAAAACAAAGATTATTAATTGTTTCGTCTCCCAACCTACTTCTCAAGTCATTACAAATGTATCCTGCGGCTGAAAAGGCTCGTTCAGCTTCTACACTTGTTGGGGTGATGGTTACTAAGTATTCATACGCCATGCATAAATATTTCCCTTTGGTGCCATCACTTTCGAAAACACTCATTTCTTTTTTTAAAGTTTTGTCGATATCTTCTGAATCACCCTTTGATTCAATTACTTTGACATCGAATTTATTTGAATTGGTATCACCGTTTGTATTACTGAGAACCCTTTCTAATAGACTTTTTATATCTTTCCGTATTATAGTTTTTTTTAGGCATTGTAAATGTCGTATCTTTTAAATTGTTCAAATCGTCTTCAAATTTTTTGGGATTTTGTAAATAAAGCAATGTTCCAGTTACATTAGTGCGACGTTGTCCTATTCTTTCGCGTAATGCTGTGGCTAAATTAGTGCTGAGAACAGTAGATTGCTTATCCAATTTTTCCAGTATAAAGCGGAAAGTTGTTTCTGCAGTGATCAGAGTTGATTCTCTTCTACATATTACTTCGAGACCCAACTTAACTGGTTCTAGACACATTTTTAGGTCATATATTTTGGACCATTCTTCATCAGAGAAATGTATTTCTGATCTGATATCAATTAACGCTTTGCTTACGCACAATCTTAAGTTGTAAATGCGTTCCAACATATTAAATAAACTACTCCAACGAGTCTTACAATCTAATATTAATTCTAATCTTTTGCCGTGTTCTTCCTCTATATATTTTTGCAAATAAATGTCATTTTTTGTCGGCGACTTTTTAAAAATCTTGACAGTTTTTCGTACTTTTGCAATAAGAACAGAATAGTCTGAAACTACTTCTACAGAAGAAAACCTCGAAGTTATTAACAATCCACTTTCTTCGTCCTCTATGTCGTCAATGACGTCGTGTTCATCGTCAGTCATATTGAAATGTATGTCTTCTGATAAATCTTTCTCTAATATTTTCTTATATAAAATATCAATAATGGCAAGTTGTATGCCGTGTGCATAACAAAGTTGTTGATACCAAGGTACAAGCTTACCAATTTTCACCATTGTATTCGCTCCATCAGTCGTTATGCCAATAATGTCATTTTTAATGTCGAGATTGAAGCTTCTTAGACGTTTATCAATCAAGTCGGTGCAATACTCTGCTGTACATGAACCATGGATTCGAACTAAGCCGAGATTAATGTGCTTTCCTGTATAATGCACATTAATATTTAAATATCTGCTATTTTTCCGAGATGTCCATTCATCTAATGTTAATGAAAACTTTTGGTCTTGTTCTTGAAGTTTCTTAAACTGATTTACTACATCGGTTTTCACAGAATCACAAAATGTACTAACTATTGCTCTTATTGTGTTAGGAGAAGTCGGAAGTGTAAAACCACTTTTCAGAAACAAATTTCTCAAATCGTTAGATTTACAAAAGACATTAAAACTAAAACCATCTTTAGCAACCATTCGAGATATCATTTTCTCCATCGAATTTTTTTTAATAAAGAAATTGTCTATGGTTTTGGCCTTTTTATTTGGTATTACGTGTTCCGAATTATCGACAACCTGCAGCTGTGTTGTTACAGCGATTCTTGATGTAGATGCCTGCGACTGTGAATTTAAATCTATACAATGTTTGCTTTTCAAGTGTACCACCAATCCTTTTCTTGATCGTTGACTTAGTTTTAAAATAGCAGAACACTTTAAGCATTTAGCACTTTCGCCAGTACATTTTTCACGAAAAAGTCCCACAGAGTTTTGGTAGTGCTTCCTTTTTCACTATCACACATTGCTACCTTACTGGATAATATACTTCTTACGCTAATAATACTGATTAAATTGAAATAATGCGTAACATAATAAAATAAATCAGTATTTCAACAGGATAAAACAGGCACGTGTAAAGACGCCAACGGAAAAAGTGACGAGCGCAAAATCGTGAAACAAAATAATGTTGCGCTTGCCATTCGCTGCCGCCTTCGGACAGAATCCTACGGATCGCGATCACGCGTCGTGCTTTGAAGACAACGGTAAAGGCTTATATCGTGTCCACTACGCACCATGATTCAAGCTTCTGCCGTTGTTCCCAAAATGCGGCATGTGATATCACACTCCATTGGATTTCGGTCTTAGATTGTTGCAGATATTCGTTGTGCGTATTGTCATTTGCACAGTTTTACACTCAATCCCGCACACCTTGTGGGATCCCGCAATTTTTATTTAAGATATATGCGAGAGGAAAAGATTATGCGGATCCTGCGGGATTGCGGGATCCCACGTTGCGGGATTGCAATCCCTAATCAAAACGTTAAACACTAATTTCTTTTGTTCGCAAATAAAATCAAGTTATGAAGTAGCAGAACTTTATTCTCACAGGTGTGATCATTTTATTTATCACTTAAACATCTTCAGTGATATGCAGATTGTAAAATTGATATAAAAAAAAGTTTGAATGTAGTTCGAGAAATCAATATTCGGGGTGATTTATGCAAACAAGCCATACATTATTGGGTTGAATTTAAAAACAAAAGTTAGAGGGAAAAAGGTGAATAATTTAAAATGGACTACATATTCGCGATCATATCTTCTTCGTAAGTGCAGTAATATATGTGTATTTTCCAGCTGTGCTAGTTTTTCAATAGATACCCTCGTTTACCACCTGTTTGCATACGTCGATTTCTTTTACTCGTGTGTGTGAGAAAGTATGAATATAAAATAGTAAATTCTGACTTAAAAAAAAAAGAGATAGTTCGTTACAGTTGCACAAATCATTCTGTTTAGCAGTTGTGTTTAAAAAAACATACTGAATTTAAAAGCTACTTTGCATATTGCCTTTCCATTAGAATCACTGTTTGCAGATTGGACAGATTCTTTAGTTACAGTAATTAACATCCGTCGGATACAAATATTTTGGAGCAATGGCATCTAAAAAATAGTTTAAAAAATACAAGTTAATGAGGCATTTCGAAAAAATATCTTTATTAAAAGAAATGCGAAAACGTCCTTGCAATACATTCTAAATATTCAATAAAATGTTTTTTAACCCTTTACCATATCATTTTCTTTGTACCTGAAGCTATTATAACGTTTTCATCACTAAAAATGTTACAGAAGAGAAACGATAGTTCATAATTTTTATACTAATACATTGACTTCAATGCTTAAACATCGTTTACAAAAGAATAAAATTTGATTTTGTCTTAAACGGAAAGTATAATATTTATATTTGTTAAACAAAGGCTCGATTGTTGTCATAACTTGAGATTTTGGTCATTGCCGTTAAATGTATTCTTATTTCTCCTTTGACGTTTTCTATAGAATTTAACCCCTTGCTATATGATATCGAGTCAGACTCATGTTGAAGATGTTAAACAAAGTCCAACAAATATAAATATTATGTCTTTCTATTAGAATGAAATGAACCTTTTTTGTTTTGTAATCAATGCTTGAGCATTTAAATATATGCAGCAGTATGACAAATATTAATTTTCTGTTTTTTCTTGTAACGCTTTTCGCGGTAAAGACGTTTTGAAACTATAGCCGCAAAGAAAATGGTACGGTAACGGGTTAAAAGATGTGATTATACTTTATTATTTAAGTAACCCCATAGAAAGGTACTAGAATGCGTACTGAAGACACTTGACTTTTTTCACATGAATAATACATTCCTAAAAAAATCGTTTACAGACCCAAACAAAAACAAATACATTTCTTATAGTAAAATGGGAAACACGTTTAAAGTTATCATACAAATAATAAAAAGCAATCATACAAACATGCGATGAAAATTTAAGACATTAAAATATTTTATAATAAAATAAATGTGACATGCATTTCGAATGAGTGCCAGGAATAAAATTTTTCATTTAACTGCAAAATGGTGTTTCAATGCATTTTACTATATGATCAAATTTAAACTCTTATCAATGTGCGAGTTAATTTGAAAAACAGATTATTTTGTTTGTAATTGTTTTGCATGAAGTAATAAGTTATTTTTCTATTTCATTTAGTTTTTTTCATTCGCTCATATTCACAATAATCTTTAATATGTATCAAAGATAATAACGCATATTAAAACAGATGGTTTTTTCGTGCATCCTGTTGTTTAAAACCATCTAAAAGAGAAATTGAGTGCACTCACTCGCTTCAAAACGTCCCAATGTAGCGTTCGATTCCCTTAAACAGATATATTTTCAAAACACCTCGTCAACCTATAATTTTTCGATCTTAGCTTAATATTTGTTGACGTAGAATGACAAAAAGACTCGATGTATGCGAAGTAATGAAGGTTTCTATTTCAAAATATAGTGCAACAGTAAAATGCACATGCATTGTTGCGTTTATGAAAAAAATATGAGCGTGAGTCTGTAGTCTTTTGATCACTTTCAACCATTCATCATTTTCCTGCAACTTTTGTTAGTGATTTAAAAAAAAAAAGAGATGGTTTGTTACAGTTGCGCGAATCACTAACACTTGTGTTTAAAAACATACTCAATTTAAAAGCTACTTTGCATATTGCCTTTCCATTAGAATCACTGTGTTCAGATTGGATAGATTCTTTGGTTACTGTAATTTACGTTCGTCGGATACAAATATTTTGGAACAGTGGCATGTAAGTAAATATGTACGTAATTACGTCTGTATCTCTTTCAGAAGAAAAGTTAGCGTAGAACTGTAACTTAGTTATTGACTGACCCTTGTGTGTAATTGCATTGTCTTCAATTTGCCGAATTAGAAAATTCAATTTATTCGTTACACGATACGGCAAATAAATCGTGTTTGCATCGGCATCAGAGATTTTGATTAAATGGAAATATAACGTATTACCCCATGCAGGAAACATTCGATTATAAGCGTAACGAAATATGATCGTCGAAATTAATATCTGAATATTTTTATTAAAAACGGAAAAAAGTGTTATCTATATTTTAATAAATACGATTAATGCTTTGGACTAGATATTAAACAATATGCCTCCTACCGTTTCATGAAAATTATAAAAGAATTTCTGTAGCATGGCAAGCATTGTATAATTTTTAATATTATAAAGTATAAAAATAATTACAAACGATTAATGGTTAAATTAATGATTAAAAAAATTATAAAAATAATTACAATGATCGATATATGTATATATGATAAATTCAATCATAAACAAAATTTTTAAATAGTTTAAAAAATATTTTAATTTGTCTGAAAAATCGTATTTTCATTATTCCTTCTGTTGCGACGTGAACAGAAACATTGAGAAAGATAATGAGCGATGGACTGTAAAAGTATATAATTGAAAAAATTAAAAAATATGACCATATTGATTGAAAAGATGTTTTTTTGAAAATCGAAAATATAATATTTGTATACTTTTGGAGCAACTGTAATTATGTGATGGATTAAAATGTGACATCTTCTATGTTCTGAAATATTATGAAATATTATAATGAAACACATATTATGAAATGTTATTGTGAAATTGTATGAACGAAATAAGGGGTAAATGCAGTGCTATGAAAAATTATAAACTCGAACTTTTTCTGTTCTATTTCCTTAATCATTTCAAAAATTGTCCAGACATGGCTAAATATAATGGTAGCCAAGTATTGCAATAGAAAACTCGTGAAACATATACATTTATAAATCGCATTGCTGTTTTCATTTTTCTTCTGGAACTCTTGTATGCTTTTCCTATTGTGAGAGTGAATTAATATTGCAACATTGTCGCGGAATAATTCTTTTAATACTTATTGTAACATTCACTTGCATTTCACTGTGTCACATGGATCGCAAGATCACAATAGAGTCAAGTTAAGAAACATTGAATCATGTAATTTTAATTATGGTTTTCTTCGAATTATAAAAATATATAAATAGATTTTCACATATTTTGTTTCATATTATGCAAAATGTAAAAATATCATTAAGTTTACAACTATTCATGGTACTGGACATGATTTTTGTCATATTGGGGACCCATTACTATTTTTACTATTTTGTACTACTTTTTACTATTCTTAACAGTACTTATCATATTTTTTAGAAGAGTTTATTTTATAAACTTTGGAAATTACGTTCAAATGATTTCTTTAATTTCTGACCTCGTAGGTCATTGTATCATATACGAATGAAATTGTGTTGACATACGCTTACACATATTATAATAAATTAAATGGTATCCCCATTAAAAAATTGAAGGTCACCTTCATTTCTAAAAGAAGTTATTACGTTGCTTGTCAAAAACAGTTTACTTTTCCCTTGTTTCTTTACCTTTTCTTTTAATATTTACTACTTCCAAGAAGATCACCGACTAGTAATAGCATGAACACTCTAAGAAGATTTCTAAGAGTCTTATGATACAGCTCGACTGCTGAAAATACCATTAACCCCTTGACATATAATGACGCCTGTTACACATCATCCATTTCATGTGTCATTGTAGACTTTGACGTCTCTCAGACGTCAAGAGTTGTTTTATAGTCCTTATTTTGTTGTGTGTTCATTTTCCACGTATACATATGTACAAATAGATGTTCATTCCCAAAAATTTTTAAATACCTTATCATTTTGTCCACCAGTGTATATCAACCTGATTAAATATTATATAGCAATGTAAATTTCGAATTAAAATGTTCTGTTTCGGAGCGTGCATATAGTTGTTCAGTCGTGCCAGTTAAATAGTATTTTTCGAAGGAGTTAAATTCCATTTTATTTGTGTGTCAAGGGGTTAATAAGCACCCGATAGCTGAAGTGTTCATTCACTAACCTCGTTGCTTCTTCTTCTAGCAGAGATGTGACCGCTAATCTTCTTCCTGGGACTCTCCCTTATTCTCCTATGTCTTCCCCCTTCAGCAGTTTCCCGATGCATGTGATGATGATGATGATGATGCATATGGTAATGATGGCTGCAGCTGGAGTCGTCCGACGTCTGGACATGTCCGGCGTCTTCAGCAGGCTCGACCCGCCAGTCCTCTTTCGGAGGACTTCTGGGGAGCTGTTGTTGGGGCTGTTGCTGCGATTGACTCGGTGGCGCTGTTTCGCGTTTTCTATTGTTCCGGTGAGGACTTTTGGTACTCGTAGACTTAACCTTCGGTCTGTGACGATGACTCGGCGTCGGACTACCTTCGACGCTGTCCGGGTAAGGCTCTATGTCGTGTTCCGTGTCCGCGGCGAAGTCCAGAGTGAAGTTTTTCCGTCGCCTGCGACGTTCCTCTTCGTTCCAAGCGCGGGAATCTGGAGGAGACTCGGCATAACCGCCTGAGGAGGAGTGGTGACCTTCCTGGAAAGGAAAAGGGAAGAAAGAGTCACACCATGTTGGGTCACTTTAGATGTCACTGTCTGGTGTGATTAAAAAATGAAACACACTAGGTGTCCTGTTTGATGCTCTGTCCGCAATTATTTCCGAAACTGTAGCTCGTTATAAAAAATATTCCCAATGAAACTTACTTCGTTTCAGGGGGACATTTTTAACCCCTAAGCTACCGTGGGCGCCTATAGGCGTTTAGAAATTTTGTGTTTCTGACACTGAGAGCGCCTATAGACGCTTATCCTATTATGGTCGCCTGAGATTGCCTAAAGGCGCTTGACGCAGTTTTATTAATACAAATATGTATGTAATTTTATATCAATAAATAATAAATATGTAAATTTCATTTAGATTTAATGAAACCAGTTTTAAACAAATACCGCTCAGGTAGAGTACATGATTATAAATCAAAAGGTGGAAATCCTAATAGTCAGGCTTTTCGCTTGACACAGAGGCATTTTCCGTTTCCATGCGTAAAAAATATAGCAATTTGAAAAGATGCAAATGTGAATTGTGTCGAAAACATAAAAAAAAGAAATGAGACGCATTACGAATGTAAGAAATGTGATATAGAATTATGTATTTATCCGTGTATCGAATTATATCACACTTTAGTAGATTATTGAATATATTGTGAAAAAAGCTTTACATTAATATTAAATTTGTCATATTTATAACAGCAATTCGGTTCAGAGTACAAAAAAAATAAGTAATATTGTTTTAATACAGTGAAATTCAGTTGTTTGATTATTGAAATATGTTTTTACAAAAATACATTCCTAACCCAAAATTTCGCCGTTTTCGGCGTATGTTGTAACTGAATTCCTACCGTAAGGTACGGTCGATGCGTCTTAAAATCTGCCGTAGTGAAGGGGTTAAGGTGGTCTCAATTCTTTTCTAGATGGACGTGTTTCCGAAAGCTTGCGGTGAACACTCCTTTTTTTATATAAGACTTTCATCTTCCAAGGTCATTCGAGGTCACTTAATGTCCTTCAAAATTTAGCTATACAGAAGAACGTTCACTTACAGTCAGAGAAGATTTGTGGCCACAATAAGATGTCTCTCGAAGACAAAATAAGTTTTGGTCAATATATTTTTAAGAGTTACAGTTTGAGAAATAATTGCGTGCGAAACTTTGAATGGGACATTCTGTTTACAGTCGATCCAACAAATATTTGAATACTCCGATTCTCAATAAATTGTCAATACTTGAATCATGATAATTTCTCTAAAAATGTAATAGGATATTAATGTGGAACCTCGATAAAGCTCGAAGCCTCTACTTTCGTAGACCAGTAATAAATTTTTATGATATTTGTGCATATTTGTGCATATTTGTGCATATTTGTGCAATTAAGCATACCTTTTTGGTCGAAAATGATATAAATTCAACTGTTTTTAAAAGCACCAACAAAAATCTT
>CM052088.1:15258952-15276330 GCA_028453745.1 Agapostemon virescens
TGTTTTTGTTTTCAATATTGTTATTAGTTAAGTAATTAAAATTACTTACTTCAATACATTATTAAATTACATTGTTACGAAGATGTTGAAAATGCACGTGTCCATTTATTTTTGTTACCCATTACATAGCAAAGAAAAAGAAAGTTGAAAAACCTAGCACTTCATTGATATTTCAATTTTTTTAGAAGATTCAATATACGTCTGCTTCATATGTCGACTTGGTTTTTCACAACTAATACAGCAATATCACAAGCAAAAGACATCAACTTTATGATTGCAAATATATTAAACTATTGCTGCAAGGGACCAACACGAGCGTACAAATGTTATTACTTTAAGATTGACATCAATCTATATCATATAAGTATAAATTATAATATTAATCAAATAAAAGTAGAATATTTTAATTAATAAAAATTATCATTAACATATTTGCCATTAACAACAGAAATATGTGGCGATCTCAATTCTTCATTTCGCGTAAATCAAACCGAATTGATTTTTTTTAATATTATTATTTAAAATTGTACTTAGTATAATATATGGAGACTGCATAATTTTTCAATGACAATACTATTTCAAGATTTTATAGACATACTGTAAACCATAACGAATATCCTTTAAAGCGAAACAACTTTTTAAAGATTGAATCAAACGACCTGGCTATTTGAGCAATTAGAGAGCAGTTAGAAGAGCAGTTAGTTAGATCTTCATTTGAGATTATAATGAAAATTGTGAGAATGTTTTATTTAAACTGAGGCTTGAAAGTCGATTGAATGTCTTGCGAAAGAAGGAAAAGTTGAATTGTGAAATTATTGATGTTTATGGTCGCCCTGTTAATTCAGAGCTTGTTCTCATCATTACGATTTATTAAATATTCATTATATTCAACAAAATTTAAAATATGTGTCGTTTCGTCTGGAAGATGCATTTTAAAAAATTTTCATTAATTCCCACCAACTGCAATTATTTTTTAAATCCTTTTTGTGCATCGTTCGGTAAATTAACGTTCCTAACTGCTGAAAAAAGTCAGGTTGTTTGATCCAATTTAACAAAAAATTATTCTCATTTCATGAACTTCCATGGTTTCCTGTACGTTTAATTTATTAGAATGTTATAGTTAGATTACGTGTGTTTATGAAAACTCTCATTTTTATCGATAAATTACAAAAAAGCTTGTTGTACTGATTAAATATTAATTTCTCTAATAACAATTTCGATCTATGAAACATATGCTAGAAATGTTTTAGAAATATGTTTTATATTCTCTTAAAGTTTTATTTCAAACGTTAAAGTTCTTTTGCAAACTACACAGTATAATAGACGACAGATTTGGATTACGTACTTAACTAAAAGCAAAAAAATTGATAAGGTTTTAAAACAATTACATACAATCTGCAATCATTCCAAGTCTAATTATAATTATGATATACAGGGTGAGGCAGTAAATATTGCCACCTACAATAACTCCGAAAGTATAATAATAGCAGAAAAGTTTTCGAAACGAAAGATGCATGGGACAACAGGGGCTGAAATATGGCGTTAATCTTTTTTTCTTAGGTGAAGTCACTACAGAGATGTGAAGGTCACCTTTGTTTTTTTAAATAGAATGCTATATTTTAGTACGTGTTTTCTTATAGCGGTTACTGAGACGAATCCAACGAGGTGCAACATTAATGTTTTTGAAGGTCAGCAAATGTCATTTATGACATAAAAGGTGAAAGAAACTTGCATTTCTAGAAGGTGTTCAAAGTGATTACCATTAGAATTGGGGGTAGTTGAGATGTCTTTATGAACAATGTCTTTCAAGAATCCCCACAAGCCAAAATTCAAAAGCGTCAAGTCTGGCGAACGAGCTGGCCAAGATATAACTTCTCCACGTCCAATCCAACGATTTGGAAATCTTCTCTATAACTCATTTCTATCCATCAGCGAAAAATGTGCAGGTCACTCATTGTGTTGACACCACATTCTGTTTCTTGTACCTAACGGTAGTTCTTCCAATAACGAACCTAATGTTTCTTGAAGGAATGTGGTGTTCTTCCTACCATCAAGATTTCCTTCGATGAAATAAGGGCCTTTAATTCTGTCCTCAATTATCCTACACCACACATTCATCATACATTGCACACTTTGGTATGCAACTTGTCGCAGCCAGCGTGGATTTTCAGTTGACCAAAACTGCATGTTATGCAAATTAATATTACCGTGATTTGTGAATGTTGCCTCATCAGTAAATAAAATCTGATTAATAAATGTGTCTAGAATTGTCTAGACATCGCATCTGGGTCTATGCCGCGATGAAGTGGTACACTGTCATTTGTGAGATATTTATGGGCATGCTTAGCCGAAAGAATTAGTAACGGACTTGGGTACGGCTGGAAGTAAAGTATTTTGTTTTCGAAAAAGGAAACAAACCAGCCTTACTCGACTCAACGACAATCGACGCATCGCAGACCCATCCGCAGCGGAAAGGCGACATCAATTTCGGGAAAATCCTTGAACAAGGGATCTTTGTGCAGCGTCCTAGGAGGCTTCGTGGGAAAACAAAATCATACTGGTGATTCCTCCTCCATTTATCCCTGCCAAAGAAAAATTATTTTCCGAACATTGGTAGGGACACACACAGGTGAATTCGACGGATCCTGGGACCAGGATCGTCAGAACTGTTTAAATCTCGAACGTGTGCGCAATTTAGAACACTTACAAACTTGAACTTGTACATATCTCAGAACTCTGTGAACTTCGGACTAAATTTTGAATGTGTATGCACCTCAGAACTCTTTGAACGTTTAGAACTTTGAACGTGTATGCACCTTTGAACATTTAGAACTTTGAACGTGTACGCACCTTTGATCATTTAAAACTTTAGAACTTTTGAAACTTTAGACCCTTACTAATAGTAGATTGTTTATTTGCGAATGCAAAATACGCTAATCTATTGTGCTAAAATAGAGCGTTATTGCCTTGGACGGAACGAACGCTCGAAACATTGGTTCTTCGAACCAGATAGAATCATTAGTACTTCGAGCCGGATAGAATCATTGTTTCGTTAAACGCTCGTAACAAAATGAGTTATTTCTCTGAATTTGTTGTTGAGCCCATCGGCAGAATTCAACGCGATTCATGAAATCTATACCACTTAATTCTTGGTGAAGACTGATGTGGTAAGGGTGGTATTTATGACGATGCAGAACTGTATGTTGAAAAATGCGACAGAGAATTGTTACAACTTGTAATTCGATAAGTGCCGAAGTGATATTCGAAATACTACTAAATCCGTAATAAGAAGATTGCAGCATTGCATCGATACCAATGGCTATTACAATGAACACCTTCTGTAAATGCAAGTTTATTTCGCCCTTTTGTCATAAATGTTTGTGTAAATATTATCAGAAAACATGTACCAAAACATAGCACTCTATTTAAAAATAAACAAAGGTGACATTCACATCTCTGCAGCGACTTCACCTAGGAAAAAAGATTAACGCCATATTACAGTCCCTGTTGTCCCATCATAGTTTTGGAGTTATTGTAGGTGGCAATAGTTATTGTCTCACCCTATATAATTACAGAAATGATCGCGAATGCGAATTTGTTAGAAATTATATCAATATGTTGTATACTCGTATCGATAGCTTTCTCACTGGTTTCATTTCATTATATTTTGTCAAATTTTCATTGGTAACAAATAAATATAATTTATACTTTTTTGTTTCATCATTGTTTCGTCATTCGGTCGTAAGTATAATTTTGTAGAATTTTAACTAACAGTAAGCCATTAATTGAAAACTATTTCATATAATTGATAACTGCAAACCGAATCAATTTATCCGTGTTCTTTACTATCCGTTTCGTAACAATTATTCAAATATTCGACAGAAAATTATAGAGTTTAATTGATTGCCAATGTATAGACTTGTCTATAACCCAACTGGACACAATTCAATGCATTTTAACATAAGAAACAAACGAATAGATATTTATTAAATAAAGCATCCACTATGTTTCAGTAATCCCAATTTTTTTAATAAAGATTTATTTAGTTTGCAAGGAAATTGGGCATGTATATTGACTTATTAATATGTATCGACACATATGACGCATTAATATGCATGACTATTTTCCAATATTTTACTCTGGTTTTGCATAGTAGACGTATGGACGATACTTCGTTAAAACTATATTGCTATGTAATTGAATATAGTAAATAACTTGATAAAACAATTTATAACTGTAGAAACCTCGAAAAGGTGGCATGCACATATAATTTTATATTTATTCTTTACAGTTGTTGAAATTTGAGAACGTATTATTTGATTATTATTACAGTTAACAAAGACATTTAAATAAACCCTTACAAATTTGACAACTATTATGTCCACATTTATTTTATTTCAATAATTTAATTAACGATAATACTTGAATAGAAAATGTAGGCAATTCCGAATAAATGTCTATTAATTTATATTTGTACACATTAATTTAAGAATTGATAAGAACGCGAATGTGTACGCTATCGATATATCATATTGTCGTTCTTTGTTATTGTTTGATAAATAACTGTTTATTCGTTCGTTTTCATTTAATAGCTCGCCATGTGTACTCATTCCGTCATATAAAGCATTATATATAATTAATTATACTATTCTCATCACTGGTTCTGTCAATGATTTTATTAAAATCTAAAAAGAACAGTAACAACGCGAGTTTTCATCTTTCCTTTTACTGTATAAATATTTCCTACCAATTCACTTTCTTTTCATATTTTATTTGTTAAATGACAAAGTAAAATTCATAATCTAACAATAATACTATTCTTTGATACGATATAACTTTAACAATAACACGAGCGAATTAAAATAATAATGTCAAGTATCGTCTTTTATTCATACCGTACGAAGAGAAACATTCTTTTATAAACTGCATGAGTTTTCATAAACATAAGAAATCCGTATAGTAAGAGAGATGTGAACAATTCTTTTACCTGTAGAGAGAAAAGTAACACGGTTCCATACGAATTTTGCCTTTTAATATCCACTGGGTGATCCTTGTAGAGCGTGACTTCCCAAACACGAATCCAAAAACCCAATTGCTGTATCACCCCAGTTTTTGAAAAACATGAGTTTTTGTAAAAACATGCGACTTCGAACAAAAACCGAGTATTACACGGAAACTAAAAACGTCAGATAGGTCAATATTGGCTTAAAAGACAGAGGATGGATTCCTGAACATATCAGTATCGATATTTATAATATTTGATGCTTCTAAATAGTGTTAAATGACTGTCAAAGTTTAAAAAAATGCCCAAGTACGTACGTTCTACGAAATATTTTTGCATATTTATGAAAAGTTCTTTACCTGACACAAAAATCGACCACGGCATGTGATTCTGTAGACATTTTTGACGAAGAAACTATCGAGAAAAATTGTCGAAGCGGTTTTAAAATCGTGTAAATCGAGAAAATATCTGTCGGCAACACGTGCATGGCGTTTTGTCGCCACGTGATCTGTTGCTCGCTTGTCTTGTCTCGGCAGTGTCGCAGCTATGCGTGATCAACGTCGACAGAGGCATCAATCGAGCATCATCGAGTGGGGCATCAATTGTGTGTGAGTAACATTTGATCTTTTTTATAACATTTTACTGTTCTATCTTTTTTTTATATTCATGTGCATATTAATCTCCGAACTATGAAGTACTATGACGTACTTTTTAATCAATTTCAACGAACAACAATTCCATTGAAAGTTGCTGTTTCTAAATTTTTTAAGTTTAACGTTGAAAGTAAAAAGAGGAATTATGTAGAATTTAATATTTCCTGTAATATATCCCATGCACAAGAGGATTTCAATGTTTTATTTAACGTTTATACATATAAATGGATATAACAAATAGATAGAACAGTAAAATGTTATAAAAAAGATCAAATGTTATTCAAACACAATGGGTACCCCATTAGACGCCTCTGTTGGCGTTGATCACGTATAGCTGCGGCACTGCCGAGACGAGCCAAGCGAGCAACAGACCACGTGGCGGCAAAACGCCGTGCGCGTGTTGCTGACAGATATTTTTTCGATTTACACGATTTTAAAACCGCTTTGACACTTTTTCTCGATAGTTTCTGCTTCAGAAATGTCCACAGAATCACATGCCGTGGTCGGTTTTTCTATCAGGTAAAGAACTTTTCATAAATATGCAAAAATATTGCGTAGAAAGTACGTACTTGGGCATTTTTTTAAACTTTGACAGTCATTTAACACTATTTACAAGCATCAAATATTATAAATATCGATACTGATATGTTCAGGAATCCATCCTCTATCTTTTAAGTCAATATTGACCTATTTGACGTTTTTAGTTTCCGTGTAATACTCGGTTTTTTCTCAAAATCGCACGTTTTTACAAAAAGTCATGTTTTTCGAAAACTGGGAGTGATACAGCAATTCGGTTTTCGGATTCGTATTTGGGAAGTCACGCTCTACAAGGATCACCCAGTGGGTATTAAAAGGCAGAAAAGAAGTTTTGATTTGTTGGACAGTGTAATCAAACATAGACCACGATTGTCTTTCGGATATGGTTGTTACAAATAAATTGTATTAAAAAAAAATCTATTTCATGAAATATTTGCGTCATGTTTAAAAGCAAATTTCTATTTGTAGCATTATAAACAAGCATTAATATTGAATTAACATAGAGGAAGCAAAAGCGGTAATAAATGTAGCACACATTTGAGCACGTTCGTATACATTGACATCAGATACAATATTCACACAGAAAACAAATAATAACACACTATTTTTACGAAATAAAGCTCTAATATCATCATATCACATTTTAAAAAATCAGACAAAAAATAGCTGTTGCAATAATTGTTGCTAATGTTGACAACGTACACATTATGACTTGTTAATCGAGTGATCACCGTTGACATAAGTGAAGTCCTTTGTTCTGTCGATGATCCAAGCTTTTGCTGGTTAAGGGTTTGATATTTAGATACTCAGACATTTAAAAAATGTTATTTCTTTGAAAGGGGTGAATAGATATGTCATTAACGACAAACATGGACCAATCAGATGGTGGCACCACCGATGATGACGTTGGTATCGGCCAAGCCAGAATCCGTTCGCTGTAGCCGTGCTTTAATTGGCCATGTCTTTTTGTTAAAAAGTTCTTAACCCCTTGGCATACAATGACGTCTGTTAAACGTCATCCATTGCATGTGCCATTGTAGACTTTGACGTCTCGGAGATGTCAAAAGCTGTCTCTGACGAACGCCGAAAATCGTGAATCCATTTTGTTTCATTTAAAATGTTCAAGGAACATAAAAAAATGTTCTTTTATCTGCTTATATTCTAACTGGCTTAATTCAACAAAGCATTTTGATTGGATATCGCAGAAGATATGCTACACAATTTTTCACTTCCTAATTATTCGACACGGGACAGACCGTCGCAGAGTGAGTAATTAACTCGATTACAGGAGAAACATTAGGCACATTTTCTAGAACATATACCTTCCACTAACAAAAAGGAACATCCTGCAAAGAGACGTCACGTGTTTGTAAAAAATAATGTAAGAAGCGAAACACACTTTGGCAGTATAAAAAATGTGTAGTTCCTTTACATATTCCAAAATGCTTTGAAATATATCATAGTTTACAGAATTATTAATTTATTATTTTATAATGTTACTTAATTACTGCTCATTAACATTATATATCAATTTGATTAAATATTACATAGCAATGTAAATTTTGAAATAAAATGTTCTATTTCTGAGCGTGCATATAACTGTTCAGTTGAGCCAATTAAATAGTATTTTTTTTGACGCGTCAAATTCCATTTTATTTGTACATCAAGGGGTTAACGTAGTCGCAGAGAACACTTTTGTAAAGGAAAATATTACTTGAAATGACCTCCAGAATTGTCCCTTTTATAGAAGTACAACATTTTTTAGACACACTGTATACCTAAATGTGAAATTCTGCACTAATAAGAGCTTCGGTTAAGAACAAAGAGTTTTTGTTATATCAATAGTATGTATTGGATTGACAAATCATAATGTGCATGGTACTAAAACAAACCTACAGCCAACTAATAAATATTTGTTTATTAGATACTTACGAAAACCACAGTTGCACATTAATATTATTATTCCATATTTCACTACTTTCTACATATACTGAGTGTCTCGCATAACATGGACAACCGATTGGAAGTTTAATGATCCGTCGGGTTCGTGTGCTGTCGTATATAAGAAAAGTAGAATAGCAAATTATGTCCAGACAAATCAGTCGATTCTTAACTGATGATACGCGTATTCGCCAAATGTTGAAAGTAGACATATTCGAATATGAAGCGTGAAACGAAAAAATTGTATCTCCTCTTTTCTACTTATTTTTGTTTCACGCGACGTTCACACTCTGCAGACAAAACACGCCAACAATAACACTACAGAACATTAAAATTCCACAAAAAAACGTAGTCAGATATATAGGACTCCATCTAAACACAAAACTTACCTGGAAACAATATATTCGTAAAAAGGTTAAGCAAGTAAGAGAGAAAAGGAAAGACATGTACTGGTTAACGAGTCGACAATCGAAATTAAGCATGTAAAATAGATTGTTAATATATAAAACTATAATAAAACCCATATGGACCTATGGAATACAACTTCGGGGAACGGTAGCAAAAAGCCTAAACACGAAAATGGAAGCGACGCGATCAAAAATACTTCGCACAATAGTCGATGCATCGTGGTATGTCAAAAACGAAAACATTCGGAAGGATCTGCAAGTTTCCTCTATCGAGGAATAAATACACTGATTTTCAGAAAGATACAGAACAAGAACGATAAACCATTCTAACCCGCTAACCAACACAGTGTATAATGGCCGGCGTTAATATTTGGACACCATGATACTCGAGACGTTTTTGCTATATATCTCCACTGTTAATGGACTTAAAGAATTCGTTGTTTTATAATCATAAAAAACACTTATTTTAGATGCTAGAAATATAGTTTTTATATATTTAATTTGTACACTTTTCGCGTTAATCAATGTTAAACAAAATAATGCTCAATTTTAATATCGCAAAAATATTCGGACACTTCGTGAATTATAATTTTGTAATTAAAAATGTACATATACTTTAACAATAGAATATCGATTTTAGTAATTTGTTGGATTACCCTGTTGTTTAATTACATGGCTCAATCGTTTGGACTTAGTAGAAATAACTTTATTTAAATATTCTAGCGGAATACGTGACCATTCTTCACTCTATCGCAATTTTAATTGTTCCTTCGACCTTATCGGTCATATTCTGATTCGACGATCTAAATGCTCTCATAAATTTTCGATTGAATTTAAATCCGGTGACTGTGGAGGAGGTTACAATACTTTTAGACAATTGTACAATAAATATTCTTCAACTACACGTGATTTGTGTTTCGGATCGTTATCTAGATAAAATTTAAAACTCTGGTGAATGTTCATATTAGTGACACTTTTTATTAAATTTTGTTTCAAAATATGTAAATTTTTATTTTTATCCAGAATTCTATCAATGCAAACTAATTCGTCCATTCCAGCAGCCGAGATACGACCCCCTAATCATTACACGTCCTCCGCCGTGTTTCAGGGTGGTTTTTAGTATGAAGCTCTTCATTGACTTTACGCCATATAAGTTTGCGTCCAAGGACCCAAAAATATTGTACTTGCTTTCATTTGCAAAAATTAAATCTTTCCACCATACTTCCTTTTTAGAAATTTATTCCTTGGCGAACAGTAATCTTTTCTTTCGATTCACATCGTTAATATATGGTTTTTTCGTGGAATTCTGCCATAGTATTCATTTTCATGAAGCATTCGACGGAGTGTATCATAATGAACTTTCTTTCCGGTTTCTCCAAATAATTCTTCAAATAATTTTGGAGCACTTAAACTAGGATCTTTTTTCACTTTTCTAATCATATTACGTTTGTCACGAACGTCAAGTAGTTTTGGACGCTGAGGAATAGATTCGATCCTATCCTCAAATTTATGTCTTCGTATGATGTCCGCTACAATACTCTTACTAAATTGTAATAATGTACCGATTTCTCGGTATGACTTTCCTTTCTCACGATTATAAATAACAAGTTGACGTACATTGGACGGTGTATTTTTATCTTTACGTTGCATTTTCACAACTAATACGTACAATAAGAACGAAGTTCGAAATGAAACTAACTTTACCAGATAGTGCTTACATCTTATATTTATAAACATTGCCACCGAACACCGTACCTGGCTTAACAGAACGGTCAAACCGCGAAGCGTATGGAATGTCCGAATATTTTTGCATGACAAATTTCAGCATTATTTTGTTTAACTTTGATTATCGGGAAAAGTGTACGGATTAAATAAATAAAGAAACTATATTTCTAGCATTTAAAATAAGTGTTTTTTATCATTACAACACGACGAATTATTTAAGTCCATTAACAGTGGAGATATACAGCAAAAACTTTTCGAGTATCATGGTATCCAAATATTAATGCGAGGCACTATACAGGGTGAGTCACCAAACGTTTGCACCTCAAATATCTTTGTTGCCTCTAAAGATACGTAAAATATGATAAAGATAAAGTTGAATGGTACAATGGAGCTGACACGGTGCTATACAAAAATTTTGTTTTTATGTCACTTTTTTAGAGATATCAAGGTCACCTTGACTTTTTCAAATGGAACCACCCTTTTTTAAACACCTACAATGATAGTCCCTTTCATTACGAATTCAGTTACTGTATTATTCCAAGGTCATTCAAGGTGAAGGACGGAAAAACATATAAGATTTAGAATACGAAAGCAGAATACGTTTATCACGGTTGAGACTTGTAGTAAATAGTAAACATACTATGGTCGCAGTTAAAGTAAACATACTAAGGTCCTTCAATGTTACTGTTATTCAGCATTCTTATTTACTATCATTATGTTTCCAAACGCGATTCCGCTATGTCTTATTCAGTGACTGAAAAGTGTGATATGATCACGATTTACTCTGAATGTAGACAAAATGCAGTGCAGGCCCGATTACTTTATGAAGAAAGGTACCCCGAGCAAAATACTCCTTCTAGACAGACTTTCATTAATACGTACAGGTTGTTTCGAAGTACTGGAGGTGTACATGCAAGACAGCACATACGGAAGAATCCCACGACCAATGGAGGCAATGAAATTAATATTTTAGCAGCTATAGTTGTCAATCCTCATGTGAGTACGAGAAAAATTTCCCGGGAAGCAAGCATACGTCGAAGTAGCGTAATACGAATTCTGGACCGACATAAATTTCATCCGTTCTACATATTGCTCCATCAAGTATTGCACGGGAATGATTTTCAAAATAGAATTAACTTTTGTCAGTGGGGATTGCTTCAAAATTATTCAAACAAACAAATACCACCTCGGATGTACTTATCAGAGTTCAATGTTCCTTCAGAGCTCGTTTACATCAATGTATCAACGTAGACGGCCATTATATCGAACATTTGTAAAATACAAGTATTCTGCTTCCATATTTTAGTTTTATACGTTTTTTCTGTCCTTGACCTTGAATGACCTTGGAATAATATAGTCACTGAATTCCTAATGAAAGGGACTATTATTGTAGGTGTTTAAAAAATGGAGGTTCCATTTAAAAAAAGTCAAGGTGACCTTGATATCTCTAAAAAAAATTACATAAAACCAAAATTTGTTTATAGCATCGTGTCAGCCCCATTGTACCATTCAACTTTGTCCTTACCATATTTTACGTATCCTTAGGAACAACAAAGATATTTGAGGTGCAAACGTTTGGTGACTCACCGTGTATAATACCAACAGCAGTAAAAGGCTTAGAAAGAAATATTCGCAAGATTTGGTAGCACAAATACAGACGTAAACCCAATGCAAATGTAAGAAAAAGGGTGCGGACTACAGAGTAAGCTCCTACACGATACCCATACGAACTAAATCGACTTGCCAAATGTCAAACTGACAAATTGCAAGGAAGAAGAATCAGGGGTTATAAAAAAAAGAAAACTTACTTTTGCTTGTGGAGTAACTTTCCAATAGATTGCTCATGGTATGCAGTACACTCCATATATCTACTAATTGTCTATAAAAGAGTTTGCAAGTCTCAATCATTAATTTTTGCATTACATGAACTTTCTGTTAAGCTATATACCGAATACCAAGGAACAAATTCAGTTGGGGAAACATGCAATGGGTGAAGCTTAATTATGACGAGTTCTCATTACGGAAACACGAGCACGTTTAAAACTAGAAACAAGCTCTTTGTTCGGTAGTCCTCCGACAATAGTAATCGTAATTACAGGCAGCATTCTGTCCTAATTTAAACGTCGAAATGCTAGTTGAAGAAGGTATCCTATATAAGTAATGCCTCTTTATGCAACTAGTGAACAGAGTATTCTATTTGACGTATGAAATGCGCAAGGTTCGGGACAGTGTGATTGGTAATCTGATTGAAATTAGTTTAATTATCGTCTTACGTCACGATCGTGTTCTGTTTCTGAGGTGTGTCCGCTCAGAGGTGCAGTCTGCTCGAGTTCCTGACCCAGATCTGTCATTGCATCTTTCAGGTCGTAACTGCCCGAGCTACTGCTGCTGCTGGACCTCGCCGGTGATGGTGGCACCTCCAATCCAAACGGAATTTCCGTTTCCTCCAGTATCGGCGGCGGACTGCACGGTTCTTCGACGACAGCCTGACGCGGAATATCAAAGAATTTAATTTTCCACCGAACACGAAAAAATTTTTCCTTTCGATTTATCGTCTTCATGACTGAACTTTAAGGTATGCGCGGCAATGCCTCGATATATGAAAAAGAAACGTGCACGACATTTGAACCGTTCGCAGGGCAAATCGATTAACGCCTAGTGCAATGAGTCACGTTCCTGACAAAGATTTCAAACGGAATCAATTATGTACGACTGTTACTTATCGAAATCCGTTTATATCGTCCGTTTGTTATCTGCTTGTTAGTTTGTTTCATATCGAAATAAAATTTGATTCGTCTATTACCAACATTTAAGTCTCTGGCAGCGGAGCCAATCGACTTATATTGGCACAAGCTAAAGTAGAAAGACCTGAAAGCTAATGTTCTCGAGCTAACTATTCATTAGAGTCACTATTCTCAACAATTTTTTTCTGCACATGTTATAGTTGCTCAACCTTTGTGTTCGAGATATTTATAAAAATTCTGCCTTTTCTAAATGACTAAACCACGGGTAGTAGACCTAACAGTTTTCTAGAACTATCATGGAAACTAAGAGTGTTAGTGTGTATAACTTTTGAACGAATTTTTGTTAGATTTGCGTTAGTTTTTGAGGAGGAGGTACATAGAGAGGGGTCATCCTAACAGTTTATTGCAAACTTATAAAAAACTAAGATCGAGTAACAGTAATATGTACAGAGAAAAGTTGTTCTGAACGACGACATTGACAACATATTTCAAAGTCATCGAAAACAGTCAAAAATAGCTAAAGTAATTAATTACTTCTTTTTCGTCTAAAGAGAAACACATAACATTCGTATTTGTTAGACTTGGAATTTACTAATAATTTCTGTCACAATAATTTCGCATATTTGCAAAAGTTGTTTTTACAAACGTTATATTTTAAAAAATAGGACGCTCGTTAGGTCTATGACATAAAAGTTAGTTATCCATTTAATATAATTTTTTAAAGAAATAATTTGTTTAACGCTAGAACTACCGAACAATAAATACAACGGTATACATCAGTTTGTAATAATAACGAAACTCTCCCTATTCGAAATTCGTACAATTTTTATCGTAATATATGGTTTCATCAAAAAAGCACATCCGAAAATTTCTGATAACATTTTTATAACTTCAACGATTGCGAAAGAAAAAATTGGAGACCAGTCATTTTGACTGGTGTGGTAGTTGCAGTATTAAGTATTAGTAATTTTTTAGAAAATCAGTAATGTAATATTGAACTGAAAACATAATTATTCTCGTTTGTATGTTAAAACGATAAACATTAAAATTCTATTTCTAATAAATATATTACTTTATATTCTGTACTATTCTTATACACTAAAATTATGGTTAATTTATGAATATAAAATATTAAATTGTTACTGAATTATGCAATTTTGTATGGTTTTCTCAACAAATGACGTGTAAATGTAACTTTGAACGTATCATTTTTTATATGATGCATAAGTTAGAACTTTTGTGGCATCTGAAATGTGTTGCAATGAAAAGAAAACAAAGGAAAAGGAAGGTAAAGTGTCTCATCCGATGTATACATCTTTATTATCTCGCTATTATTACTCGTAGCGAAAAATGTTTCGAGGAATGTTTGAAAGTTATCAGTTTTTCAGCAAGTAGACGCGTAAAGGTTATATGAAAGTGCACTTCGTGTTTTTAAAAGGAATGATAATTTTTCAAATGTATTTATTTAATTTATTATAATGGATGCAGCTGGACATTAGTTATAAAATGGTATTAACCTTATTATATAAAAAAAATTAATAGTTTAAGAGATGATGTACTTGACAACATTGTGACCACATAAAGAATCAAGTTTATGCTGTAGCTCCAACTATAGGAACTGATACGAAGCAATGCATTATCACTGTATGTTGTCAAATATTAGCTTTTGCATTAAACAATGTAGGAAAACCATTACTCTGTCGATTTTAATTATTGTTATATTGAACCACTTCTGTTAAAAGAAAAAGCAAACACTTTAGTATGACAGTAACGGTAACTTAGAATTATTTAAATTTAAATATCTTCTAACCCGTTAACTTTTCTACATGAATAGGTTAATATTCTTTTCATAACTAATATTGAACTTTTAAATTTCATTTAAAAAAATTAATTTGTTTTCATATGACCTTTACGCGTCCACTTTTGAGAAAAACTGAAACACCAACATATTATTAACTAAAATACCAACACTCGATACCGTTCAAGTTTCCTCTGATACATTTTTTGCTACGAGTTATAATAGCGAGACAATCGAGTTGTCAAAATCAGGTGAAAACACCCTTTGCATAAATTCATGATAACTTAACACATTGTTGACCGGTAATTTTTCTCAGACTTTATCTCACGGGACCAGCTATTACCCACTTAATCTAATCCTCAACCTAAACTAAATTTCTAAATTTTATTTTTAAATATTTTGAAAACAATAGACAATCTATTATTACGAAATTTTAACTCAAATTTAATTTAGTCCTTAATCTAAATGGTATTTCGTAATTGTATGTGGAAGTGAAACAATATAAATAAACTTCGATAAATTCTGTTTAATATTTAACTTTCAATATTTATTTTTAGTATGATAGACGGTATAGCAAACGTTTACGTGTAATGGTACACAACAAATTTTGGACATATATCTTGTTCCGCTGCATTTTTCTTTTCAAGAACAGACTTTACACGTTTTAGTTGGATTTGTTTCTCTGCCAGTGACTATTTTTCTTAAAACGTGATCTCTTAGTTGTCTGGAAAGCCTGAAGGGTGGATCATTGTAAGGAGCCGCTTTAGAAATACGAAAGGAAGCATCATGTACTATGCTGCATTCATTGGAATCTATAGTTATCTATTCTCTAACTATTTCCAATAGAAATTGTTTGTATCTTAGTTTATGTTGTGATTGATAGTTACAGTAAATTTTGAATGCATTGAACGAAGTGCAGTTTATGAAAAGGAAAGCAACAACAATTGCACTCTATGCTCTCCGTGAACTCACTGACTCAACGATGCTGATGCGAAAAAAGCGCATCGATCACGACTATAATCGCGGCCTGTCATCAACGTTTGGACATGAAGACACGAGTTAACTCGTAACCGGTCAACAATGTGTTAAATAGCAGTGAGAAGAGGTGTCCCATTGAATTGTTGTCCCTCTGTTGACGAGCATAGGAAGTGGAGTCGCCACAGAATAATAAACCTTGAAATCTTACGATAATGTCGGTTGCACATCATGAAGTCTTAATAGGATCACAATTATATAACACTATTATTCCTTTTTATGCTAATTTCTCACGACTATTACACGCTATCGAAATAAATGTCAGAGTAATGCAGTCAAACATTCACTAATTGCTTGAGAAGGTACTCTAACTCCATACGAAATCCCACTAACAATAAAAATTTAATCTTTGGTCAGGGAATGCATTTAACACTTTGACTGCCGTGTCACCCATATATGGGTGACAGAATTATTAATCCATGTTTAAAAATAAATTTGAACGTTAATATATTCGTTACATTCAATTTAGTTGATACCTGAAGAATACAGGAAGGTTGATAGATAAGTATATGCCATACATTTAAAGTTTTCAATCGCTGCTTCATTAAATGAATTAATTTGATTTTATGAAATTTTTGAGGTCGTCAGTTCGGCAGTTAACGTGTTACAGATTTCATAACAGTCGTAGCTGTGCCCAGTTTGTAGCCAATTGTCTTTCACTTTCCAAGTAGTACCTTTTAATGAAAAAATTGAGTTTACATAGGAAGTCTGTATCTCGAAGTCAAAGTGGGCGCAAGTTCTGTTATTCAAGAATTAATACAGTGTTTCAGAAGTATTTTCCACGAAAATTCTGTACTCACATCGCAATGTTCTACTTGATAATTGTGAAGGGAAACATGATAAACAAAACGATACAGAGTTAATACTTTCCTCAGGTGATGATGCAAGTTTCACTAAACGCTTCTCGTAGAAATTTCTTTATTTATACGCGTGTATTTGATATTCAACGAAGGATTTGTATTGAATACCTACGGACTATAAATATCGAGGATTGTGCACCGTGTATAAATACCAATACTCTGTAGAGTGAAATGTCTATTTCTATCTCCATTGCCTTTGAAATCAGAAAGCTGCGTTGAAGTAGAATGTCGATACAGACAGAGACAAAAGAATTGCTTTGATAGGTTTTCCATAATTAATTACGAAACTTCGAGAAAATAAAACTTCTATTATTACAAAAATTGAGATTGAAATCTGTCATTTCTTGAAGGGAGCGAATTCATTGCTAAATCAATGATCTAATTAATAAAGAAATTTATGTTCTACATGTTTGCCTTCTTTCTATTTACTATTTTTTCTATGAAAATGAAATATCTCTCTATATTGAATAGTCGGAAAAGTATTGATAGATTTTTGTCATCTTTTGATGAAATGTCTCTTTTATTCAAAATGAATTTTATTCAAGTATATATTGGCCATTATTATCTATAACCTTTTGCCATTTTTGGGGTAGAGCCATAGTCCCATCGGAATAGAACTTCTGTGGTTTATCGGCTAAAAACTTGACCAAGTGATTTTCACAGTCACTTTTTGAAT
>CM052088.1:15281330-15353103 GCA_028453745.1 Agapostemon virescens
AAAAAAACGAACGGAACTTTCCGATTTACCTAATAGTTTGAAAATTCGTTAGGTACCTGTACACTTAGATAGAGTCTACTTTATTCACCCGATCTAGCCCGCAATTCTCATTGCCGATTGTGTTTGTAAACAAGTATTTATAAACCTAGTATTTCTGAGCAATTCCCAGTATTGCTGATATGATCCGTGCATTAGGAGTTTGCAACGGCAATGCTTCTGCCACAGCTGTCTATTACAGGCAGCAGCGCCCTAATCGTCACCATCCAGATAGACAAGTAATTCAAAGAACGGAATGAACACTGATCGAGAGCGGCTCCTTTGAATTTCATCAAGAAAGTGGTAGCTGTATTCAGCATCGGCACAAGAGAGTTGAAGAAGCAATTTTTCAGGATTTTTAGCATTCGCAATCTTAGCTTTCGACATAGTACTGGTTCCTATACTGTTCACCGCGTTTCACGTAACAACAGATTGCACCCATGTTACGATACACGCGTTCATCAAATCATGGAACGTGACTACATTCCTCGAATGGCTTTCTGCCATTGGTTGCTTCGACAAACGGATGCTGACCAACAGCTTACATCGCACACTTTGTGGTCCGATGAATCGAAATTTACGAGAGATGGAGTCTTTAACGTACGGGTCATTCCACGCCAAGCGGATCACTTTTGTACATCAAGTCAGGGATTTTGTTTAAATTGAAATATGTTATAGTCTATGCGCAAATAGGGGGGGTTTAAATCATCATTCTTCTATTTTCGAAATTCTTTAAAAGATACAGAACCTCAAACTTTGCGGTTTTTACAAAACGACCTTCGGAAAAAAATTTGTATCTTCGTTATTATTAACCGCAGAAACTTTTTTTTTTTAGTTTTGATCGTAAAAGACGGCTATTTTTAACTAATATTTTAGTTTATTCGTATTGTCATTTTTATAACGAAAAGATATTATAAATAATTTTATTTTGCAAATGTAACTAAATGCTCACATTTTAAAAAAATCGAAAAAAATATGTACATATTCTGTATTTCATTGCCTTTCGATTCCAATTGTAAAAAAGGTGGACACGTTAAAATTAAAGTCAGGACAGCCAATTGAAGGTCGCGGTAAATCCGATATTTTTTGTACTTTGAACTATACTAATTATGTTACACATTGTTGTAATTGAAGAAAAGAGATTACTGATGTCTGAAATATAAACATTTACATGATTCAGTTGTGTGCTAATTGTTTGATGTCTTTATGATAGTTATTCATGTTTTGTTACTCTAAAGGCCCATTTTTAAATACGTGCAGGATAAGAGGGGAGATTGAAAACGATTTAAGAGGGTTCTTTGAATTTTCAATATGTTTTGTTATGGTATATACATGCGATAATCCTGTATGCCAAAAACCACATCCATACTTCCATATCCTTTCTCTCCTTTACCCTTCCTGATGGATGAGACCCGCCACCTTCTCGTGGTTTCCATCGAACGATGACACTTTCTTTTTGTATATAATTTGAAAAGGAACAAATCAACAAATTTAAATTGAATTATTGCGTAGAAAGTATCATTAACAGAGAGTGGGCAAATAATATTATAAAAATATAAATAACACCAGGAAAGTGAATTAGAACACAGATAAGCCATATACATGTTTATCTTCGAGACATACACAATATATTTAGTATAGTTCATAGTATAAAAAATATCGGATTTACTAAGATCGCCAGATGAGAGCAATTGCACGAGCTAAGAATCGCCGCGCGCCGCGGCTTACTTGACTGAATTGCTGGACGCCGCGACCTTCAATTGGCTGTCCTGACTTTAATTTTAACGTGTCCACCTTTTTTACAATTGGAATCGAAAGGCAAAGAAATACAGAATATGTACATATTTTTTTCGACTTTTTAAAAATGTGAGCATTTAGTTACATTTGCAAAATAAAGTTATTTTTAATATTTTTTCGTTATAAAAATGACAATACGAATAAATTAAAATATTAGTTTAAAAGAGTCGTCTTTTCCGATCAAAACTAAGAAAAAAAGGTTTCTGCGGTTAATAATAACGAAGATAAAAATTTTTTTCTGAAGGTCGTTTTGTAAAAACCGCAAAGTTGGAGGTTCTGTATCTTTTAAAGAATTTCGAAAATAGAAGAATGATGATTTAAACCCCCCCTATTTGCGCATAGACTATAACATATTTCAATTTAAACAAAATCCCTGACTTGATGTACAAAAGTGATCCGCTTGGCGTGGAATGACCGTTGTGTACAAACACGCATTCGTGGTCAGTAAACAATCCTTGTTATTAGAGAAACTCACTTTCAAGAACGATGGAGTCTCAACGTATGAGTAGGTATAGTCGGCAATCGGATCATCGGTCCGTATTTTCTTCCGGACAATTTAACAGGACCATCGTATTTACGCTTTTCATTGGATAATTTACCCGGTTTCTTAGAAAATATACCACTGTCCACCCGACAGAACTTAATTTTTCAACATGACGGAGCACCACCACATTTTACCCGGAATGTGAAGAACTTATTAAACCAGAAGTACCACTGTTGGATTGGTCGAGGTGGAACTGTTGCGCGTTCCTCGAGATCGCCAGATCTTACGCTTTTAGATTTTTATTTTTGGAGTCACGTAAAAGAAATAGTTTATGGCCAAAGTAATCAAAATCGCGACCAATTAAAAAGTAATATCGTTTAGGCATTCGAAGAAGTTAAAAGATCCAATACATTAGTTTCGGTTCACACTTCATTAATTCGTCGAGCAAGAATTTGCTTACAAGAAGCAAGACATTTTCAACACTTGTAAATTACTAGAATAAATGAATTATTGAAATTTACGGCTAATTATTAACTAAAGTCATACCATATCCTAAACGATACTGTGGTCTAGATCGGGCGAATAAAATAGACTTAAGGGAACATATTCACATTCGAAAATCCGATTTTGATGAAACTTATGGAAGCTTATAGCTTTATTGTTTCAACAAAAAACTTTTGTTAAAATTTTCTTACGCGACTACATTTCCCATTGAAAAACACAATTTAAAAAAAAATTCAAATTTTTTCGACCTCTGGTTTTCGAGATATCTCAAAAATACCCCAACTTTGAGGGCTGTTTTCACCCCTTCAAAGTGGATGGTTGCCGATAAAAAAAACACGTGTAAAATATTTTTCAAAGAACTATAAGCTCCCATAAGTTTCATCAAAATCGAATTTTCGCATCTGAATATGTTCCCGTGTAAGTGCACGCGTACCTAACGAATTTTCAAACTAAATTTTCTCAAAACTAACCCCCTATACAAAAAAACTTTATTTTATATTTTCGACTTGATTTCATGTGAGAAATCAAGATATACAATACAACCCTTTGTCGGTTGTACCACGATTTAGTAAACACCCTGTATATAATACATCCCCGATTATATTATTACAAGTATTGTTCGTTGTTCGAGGTTTAAAAAAAATGTTTACAGGAGGTGTGAAAAATGTTGAAAAAAGTGCTGAGATCGGCAACCGAATATCCATGTGTTACTTTACAGTTAAAAGGTGTAAAATTGGAATTTGCTCTGAAGAAAACGATGCCAGAACAGTTCAGTTGCACGCACAGTGACCAGACGAAGGGGTGGGAGAGAAAAGAAAGTGAAGTACAAACTTGAGTTTTTGAGTAGAAGCTGAATTGTCAGAAAAAAGGTCCTCGGGACAACGACGAATATGTCGACTCGTGAAGGGCGGAAAAAGAAAGGTGGGTGATGGCCAAGTCACTACAAAAATGCCCACGGCCTGCGAGCACCTAATTCTCTCTTAGGTCATTTAATAGTATTTTTTACAATTGACATAATGAGCTACATTCGAGACGATATTCTCAAAAGCGAATCAACCTCGTAGACATAAATTTCCCATGTTTGAAGACTTTCATTGTTCGCTTCGCTTATTATCCACATTTATTCCGAGAAAAGTTTGAATTTCATTTTCAAAGTATTGAGAGTTTGAAGTTCTTCCAATATCTCAATGAAGCAAAATTGTCGTTAGTTGAAAAAGTCAAAAGTTTGTGGTTAATGGCTAGGCAGTAGAACGTAACGATTTCTTTTGGGATTATTAACCCTTAGTACTCGAATGTTGACTCTGAGGCACCACTAAAAATTGCCACATTGTTATTTAACACTAAACCTACCGACATTTCATGTATGCCTAATCCTACCATGAGCGGTTAAATGACCGCTTCAAAAAAACATATATATCTTAATATAGAAAGAGATTTTAGCCAATTGGATAGGAAACAAAATATTTTTCTGATGCTACAATAAAAACCCGCTCCCCGCTTTTCTATTTAGAAAGTTTTATTTACCTTTATCCATTTTCAGCACATTTTTTACAAATTACAGCATTTTGTATTGCACATTTTCCACATACATATTTTTTACATTTTATACAAATTTTATTAGTCTTATTGACTTTACAATATCTTATTTGACAAGATTTCCGTCCAGAAGAATCTGTAGCTGTGTTTATTATTGTTTTTGATGAACATTCTTTGCTTAGCTGTCTCTCCTTCTGATATTTGGTCCCAAGCTCTTCTGCCACTTAAAATAAAAATTTTTGCCTAGATATTTCTTCACCCGTCGTTTCTTTATATAAAATCCAAGCATTTATCCCGGCTCATAGTTGTCATTTCGGTTCATAATTGTCGAGAAAAATGACGGACCCCATTTCGTGTTCCATAAATATGATACATCCATATTTTTAGCCTCATATGAGCCGCGTGCATATAGAAGTCCAATAAATGCATATAATTTTGCAATAGATAAATTTCATTTCGTTCTCAACACTCGAAATGCCTCTAATTCCGTATATTTTCTTACATGTTCAATCATGTTATGATCAATGAACAAGGAAAATGCTGACTCAACTCTGCCCTTTATAATATTTCGTTTAGCGTATTCTGTTGGTCCTTATATTTCCTTGAAAATATTATAAATCGGTGCTCTTCCGCGATTAGACCCTTCTTTTATTTTTTGCCAAACAGTTCTACCCATAGCAATTTCAATATCTTCCTCATTTTCACTTTCGGAACTAACTATAAATCTCTTTCTTTTTTGTCCTCTTCCTATATTCAAAATATTTTCTTCGTCCTTATCGCTGTCAAATAAGTCACAATTATTTTCTGTTGTATCATTATCAATATCGGAAACTTCTTGGTCATCTTCCGAACAGTCCTCGGCGATATTACTTATTTTGTCTAATAAATTGATATTCCTCGAATGTGTTGACATTTTTGGGGATGAATATACAAATGATAAAGTAAAAACTAAAATATAAAAATATAAAACAAACAGGGCAAAAACATTGAGACCAGAAATAAAAAAAAACAATTGTAAATCATACCACAAAATATTGTTGGCTCTGTTGACTTTGTCGAAGCTATCACTTATACCACGTAATAATTTCTATTATACACTGTGAAATTTTGATGCTCTCTGTTCGGATCGCAAGACCGTACTGTCGTACAAAGAACGCTATGCATTTGTTCCAATCGCGAGTTTGTCTACACTGTAGATCCACAATTACATTGTAGACTCGTAAAACAATTTCAGGAATGCGCTTTCCGAAAAATATAGTCGTAAATAACATGAATTTTTCAAATGGTCAAATGACCGTTCGTGGTAGACTAGACATGCTATCAATTTTTTTCGGAAAGTAATCAATAAAAAAAGTTGTAAATATTGAAAAATGGGTTGTATGTATATTATAGAAAAAGTCAATAAGCTACATGGTAATACAGTAACGTTGTATACGAAATATTCTAAACGAAATTTCAAAAACGGTCATTTGACCGCGTATGGTAGGTTTAGGGTTAAAACGATGTTTACATCGCTATGTTCGCATCCAACAAACTGATAAATATTTCACGGCTGCAAAGACAAGTAATGGTAAAAAGACTCCGTATGTATAAGAGGAAATAAATCGTGTAGAATGAAAATATTTTAGGTAAGAAGAAATGTCTTGATTTTGGAGTTAGAACAACTTCGAGTGCAAAGAGTTAACATTAAAGTTATTCGATTGCATTAATAACTTTGTACATTAAAGCTGCATATATTTAGATTTCGTGCGATTTTTATTACATTCAATGTACAAATGAAATCTTTTAGAAATTAACTTTTAGAAAGTGACTACGAAGTTCAGTTATTGAAGGTAAGGTTTTGTTGAGAAAAAGGGGACCCAGCTTGTCGTATTTTGTCTAGGCCAACATTCTCACTAACTTTTTCCTGTATATACATCTGTCACTTGGATTTAATTTCAAAAATATTTGCGAAAAGGTTAAATAAATTGAGATTCGAAATTATCTTGAATTAATTGTTCATTGAATACATTCTATTCGTCATTTCAAAAAACGAGACACATTTAATATAATTTTTCATGAACTTATCGAAAAGCTACAATTTTATTGATTTGGAGTTAGTTGAAATTAAGTTCATGGAGATGTGTTAATGTTATTACAAAAATACATGCGTAATGTAGAACAGAGTGCAAACGTATGTGGGCCAGCACACAGTAGGTTGAATCGAGGATTTTTACGATATGCTGAAAAATAAACTTCATATCTTCCGTATACAGAGCGACTTCGAAAATTAAAAAATTAATTAAATGAAATGCAAACTGAAGTTGTACCAAAATATCAGATTGTAATATTTTAGAATGTACGTTTTCGCAAATTTTTTATCTCCTTTTTTCTACAATAAACATCATTGTTTACCGTTAAGAAATAATAATTGCAGCTGCAGTTATTACATTCGATATACATATTAACCACATAATGTCGTTCAGAACGACGAATGTCGTTCAGAAAATAGTCATAATTTGTACAATTGACAGAGAATATCTTTGGAGGCACAAATTCTCACAAATTCGGACAAACGTCAATATTTTCAAAAAACTTTCTTTTATACTATAATGTATAGAAATCAAATTCACGTTTCCTCATATTTCTGAATGATTTCTATTTAATGTTATTAATGTTATATCATTTTACACGCGGTCGGTAATCACCATCGGTACTCCGCAGGATATTAAGAAATTTTCCGAAATAACTATTTAGATTGTAGATACAGTAAAATTTCGTTAAGTACTACTACCTCAGGTCTGAAACGTTATACTTATCGTGTATCAACGTGAATCAAAATTCGTAGCCCCTCTTTTGTAAACTAATTCTAAGCTACATATAAAATACATTGTTTTTACGTTTAAAAATACTAAAGTGTAGGCATTAAAGTATTAAAGTGTAGGCATTTTTCAGGTAGAAGAGCCGTAGTAGGGGTGAACGGTCCGAACGAAGGGAGTGAGTTTATGATGCAGACGTGACACTTTTTAGTAATTCACACACACAATTTAATAACTAACAGTTCTGCAGTAACTTTTTCGTTAAATAAATCATTTTTACCGATTTCATCTAATTCATTTATTTTTTTTAACGATTTGTTCATTTCAAATTATTTTTCACGGCCCACTTTTTCCATAGAGTAAGCAACCCAATTATGGACAGATTAGTTGGTTCGCGAGCTCGTGATTATCGATCATCGGGTCATCAAACTTGTGTGTAGTCTGGCGTTGTCATAATGGAACACAACAGGTTTTCTGTTGATCGATTCTGTTTTTTGTTTTTAATCGATTGCTGTAATCTGGTTAATTGTTGACAGTAGAAGTTAGAATCAATTGTTTGACCAGACGGTAGCATTTCATGATGGACAATTCCCTTCCAATCCAACCAAACACACAGCATCACCTTTCTTGGCGTCAATCTTGGTTTTGCCACCGTTTGTGATGATTCGCCGGCCTTTGTCCACGATCTTCTTTACACATTGTTATCGTGTGTGATCCATTTTTCATCGCCCGTTATCAATCTTTTAAAAAATAGTTCGATTTCATTACGTTTGAGCAATGATTCGCAGATGGAAACCCGATCCATCAAATTTTTCTCTGTTAAATCATGAGGCACCCAAATATCGAATTTCTTTTTGTATCCAGCAGTTTGAAAATTATCCAAAACGGTTAAATAGTGAATGTTTAGTTCCTTAGCAATCTCAGATTGCTTATATACCGATTTGACTCAACCATTAGCATTATTTCATCGACTTTTTCAGTGATTCGTCGACCAGAGCGACGTGCATCTTTAATATCGAAATTTCCAGAACAGAAGCGAGCAAACCATCTACATGCTGTTACCATTTCATAATGCATCTTGACCGTAAACACTACAATTTTATTCCCGGGCTTGTGCAGCGTTTCTGCCTTTTTCGTAGTAAGATTGCAAACATACCGAATTTTTTCAGAAATTTCACTCATTTTCACACTAATATTACTTTTGACACGATCGACGAAATACAAAACTGTCTGCATGAAAATTGTAGATTTAAATGTCACCTCTCCAGTGCGCATTAGTATCACGCATCTGATTAGTGTTATCCAATATACGACATCAAACAACATCTAGTGACAAAAATCTTTCAATACTTTTCCGACTATCCAATATATTCAGCAAAAGTTGTGTACCTTTTGGTTTAAACGGAATGCAAATATAGTTTTATAAAAACTGTATCAGCAATCGTTTAACTCTTGTTTGAGTAGGCGGTGTTGAATTTTGTGAATTGTTGGTACAGCGTGAAGGTAATCAATTTTGTGTAAATTGCTCTCAGTTTCTACTGCGAGCGTCAGTGTTAAATTTAGTGCGGTAAGTGGAATGTATTTAAAACGCTGATTCTCGTTACTAACCGACTTGCATACCATTTCAACATCGTCAGACATGTCTAAATTGTTGCTTCTCAGATATATTGTTCTATAAACCATCTTATGCTTCTTAAAAGATGTGTACGTGCATGAGTGGGAAGGTCGATAGAGTTTCACACATCCGTTACTTCGAGTGACGGACATCAGATAATTAATATTAAAATATACTATATATTTATAACTTGGCCGACTATGTACAAGCAGACGGATGATTACTTGGTGAAAATTTTTAAAAGAATGATCCTCGCTCGCTCGCTGCCCGAATGTCTCGAAGTCTAACTTAACACTAGAACTATCTGGTAATAAATGCGACTGATGTACATTGTCTTGTAATAATAACAAGACTGCATCTATTATGATCTTGACCCATTTTTATTACAATGTCTGCTTCAATGAAGAAATTCATTCGATGCTTCCTAATGAAGATATTTTTATAATTTTTCGAATTGTGAAAAGAAATTACGAACCAGTCATTTTGACTGTTCCGGTAGTTCTGGTGTTAAATTGTAGAGACATGATTTTGATTCTGGGGGTGGAGAGAAATGTAGGAGAAAATTCGAAGATAAAATTTCGGGTAAGTAATGTTTGGGACTCATGAAAATAGTGGAGAAACGGAAACATAAAAACTGTTACAAACAGCTACGAGACTGCAAGAATTTGTGGAAAACAGTGATCTGTTTAATGTCTACAGCCAAGACGAAGGTCATTTGATAGTGGTCGTCAGTGCGCCTTGTCATTCAACAGATTTATGACGTAGCCTGGCCCCTATGGGGTAGTCAAACACTCGAGTTTAGTATCGTAAATTACCTAAAATACCCTGCGGTCAAGCAGCTTGTAAGTACTTACGAGCAAATATTCATTACTGTAACGTAACAGAACCTCGATTGATTTATTCAAAGATCTAGATTTAGCAAAGAAAATTTTTGAATGCAAATAATGTACTCTAAACCATCTTATGCTTCTCAAAAATAAGAATTTGCATTATATAAAACACAATGGAATCATTGGCAACCGAATAATAAATCTAAATTTGATAGTAGAAACTTAATTTAACTTGTCAGAATTGGCAGTCTGTACAGTGAGACAAAAAGATCTTCATACATCCTTTAAAAATTAACAGTTTTCTAAAAAATTGATCAGTATTTTTAAGAATTCACAATTACAAGGTTTAGTTTTCCAGATGAAATATCAAATTTTCTCTTAAAGGACTATAACAGGCAAGGGTGACTGCAATTGTAGACTGAAATGTCATTTCTAATATGTGCGTCAGTATGACGCAATCTGATTAATGTTGCCGGATATATGACATCAAACACCATCTAGTGACAAAAATCTCTCAATACTTTTCCGACTATCCATTGTATATCTACCTTCTCTTTAATTTAAAGTTTAATTTTAAACCTCTCGACCTTTCCACAAAAGGAGAAATGATTAAACTTCTTTTTGTTTAGGCAATCTTTGAAAAGGCCACTGATCTGTGACAAAAGTAAATAAAATGCGAAGACACAGTCAAAGAGTCACTCAGTTCTTTCTTGGTAAACGTTAAGGGAATTTCTAAGTCGAATATTCTACAGAGAATTTCTGTAACTCGAAAAGTCTGCTCCCTTTGGAACGTCACAGAATTGCGTAGCATTTAAAAAAATGAACCAAGTAATTATTTCTGTTATTTTTAAATTTCTAGGATACGAATATTCTTCTGTACTTCGCGAGTTCTCGCATATGTTCGTGCCAGTTGTAAATGTGTTGAAATTCTCTCAAATATCAAATTTAAATATAAATGCGTACTTTTTTCGCAACCATTGTTTCTTCCTTTGCGTTGTAATTCTCAAGTTAGATGTATAGTGGCAATTATAACTGAATTTATAGAATAAAAGTATTGTTCAATTGTTGTATGTCTGAGGGGAATACTACCATTCTCTTATCAATATTGATCTTCTGCGTATACGCAGACATGAAATGAACATACGGGGGATATTTCCCAAGCGACACGTAGAATTTTACGCGATTTTCTGTTATATAGAAATGGAAAAAATATATTATACGCATATTCGTAGACTATTATATTGTTTTATATTGAATAGGTGAAAACATCCTTGAGAGTGTTGAGTTGAAAATTTATTTAATCAAATATTTCAGAAGTTAAGAGGCTACACGTGAAGATAAAGATACTATTTACTGCTTTTTTTTGTAATGACAAATATTTTATGTAAACAAATTTTTAAAAAAGTCATGTACTCATGAAATTTTCAATAAATCATAAAAATTGTTTACTGAAGAATTTACGTATCTATATTAAACTATTATTAGTAATATATATTAATAATAGTAATATTATTACTTTTATACTGTCACTTTGAATAAAAAGTATTTTTTTCAGGAGAATCAAAAATTTTGCTGTGAACATAATTAGTTCAGCCCATAGTTAAACCCACTTCAGTATCTTCCTAATTACGTTTTAATGCTTATAAAACAGGTTCAGGAGTATTTTTTACGTTTGCATCTTTTAACCCTGGAAAACCAGTCAAATCAGAATGAAATTAATAATAACATGCTTTTTTAGGATACAAAACAATGCTACGTAATTTAAGCAGAGCAACATAATCCGAAGATGCAGGTGTTTTAGTTGGGTCGCTTTGGTAACTAGGGTATATTGCAAATTGTGCTGTCAGCTGATCATCGTTAATCTTCTTTGACTTTGTATGGATTGTTTCGAAGATAGTGTTTATGAAGTTCCGACAACCAAGATGAACATTGCATGTTGGAAGTTTTGTCTACTTTAACAGTTTCTGGGATATTCAATAAATTAGTCTCCTTAATCTTATCTTTGATGCTTGTTTCATATCCTTAACCTTGGCGTTGACACATGAACAAGACAAATGTTACATGTTCTTTAAATTGGCTGTATAAAAAGTTTTTAATCTATCTCAATTGTTCAAGCACACTGACTTAGAATACCCCTCTCCTTTATTTTACAATTGTTTGCTTACCACCCATACGTTCAAATAACCCACTTCACTATCGACTGGCAACCACCTTTTATGCTGTGTATACATAAAGGCAAATTGAAAGAAAGAACTTTTCTAGTCACCCACTAAGTTTCATATAGAATTGAGTGTATATAAAAATTGGCTTCGTTTTTATAATAAATAGAATTTATTTATTGCGAAGTACAAATAATATGAGAATCGAAAGTGCTTTTAAATTGTACCCAAACGTGAGGTTAAAATAGTACAGAAGTATTTGTTATGTAATTGCTCGAAACTTTTATACTCGACTCCATACATCTCCAGATTCAAATCCAAAAAAAAAAATGGGATAAGTGACACCAAAGAATTATAGAAAGAATCAAGAAGTTTAAAGAATGAACTGAATTACTTCTTTAGAATATTTAACATAGATTATTTATAATATGTCGAAACGGTTAAATGGTGTTATTAAACAAACCAAATTTACGACAAAATATGAAGGTTTATATTTTTCATAACTTATGCATAAAATATTTATTTTCCTTAAAATGTCCGATTATTAGTGAGGCTTTAAATGTGACAACTTTTAATTTAAAATGTATAGTTTCAATAAATATAACGGCAAGAAAAATATTATTTGTGTATTTTTAATGGATAATGGATTTTCGTAAATCGTTTTGTACAAGTGATGTACTACCTGAATTACACTACCTCATAAAAAGCAAACGATAAAGATATACAGAGTATCTCAAGGTTTAGGAATCAAACTTTGTCAGTATATTCTATGGCACTAAATAAAAAAATAAAGTTGTGTAAATATAGGTCACATAGGGATTTTTTAAAAATCCATAACAAAATTATGGATTAAGTAATATAGGAATAGTTTTCTTGACCACTAAGATCACCTGATTTTACGACACTCGTTTTTTATCTGTGGGGCACTTTGAAAAGTAAAGAGTATCAAATACGAATATTGAGTATATTGAGTATGGAGTATATAGTATTGAGTGTGCATAAAAGTTGGCTTTGCTTTTATAATAAATAGAATAACTTTTATGAGTAGAATCGCAAAGCTTCACTAGAAAGAATAAATGTTGTAAATCATTAGTCGGAAGATCTTTATATTATATACAAAATTACAATTTTCTGTATCAATTCCGAAAGGCAGAATCAACTAGACATTTGTTTTCTTAATTATTTGAGTAAGATGAAAATGATATGTGAACATTACTTAATTCTGTTAACATTGCTAAAAGTTTTAAAAGTAATTTAAAATAATTAAACCAAGTAACTAAGTAACTAAGTAATTAAAACTAATTTTTAATTTATATGCACAAAAATCTAACAATTTAGTTATCACACTCTTGATTTTAAATTGAATTGCAGTTTCACGGGGAAAAGTAACAAATTAATAGATGATGCTGCTAATAGCTTTATCCGATCGCTTAAATGTGAAAATCCTAACGGTAATCCTAATCAGCTCTTTCATTATCTAATAACTGAACAAACTTCCTCTGGTGACAGCATATTATCACCTCTCTATGTGTAATCTTCTCGTGTTACAATGTGTTACAGCTCGCAGACCCGAACGCCGGTCAGCTCAAGGACCATAAAAAGGTAAAGCTGATTACCCTTGTTCACAACCCTGCGTTCAGACCCAATTACTTACCGACTTCTCCTGCCATACACTTGCGGATGCACACGAATTTCGCCGAATTTTACCCGAGAATATTGATTATCTCACCGAATAGGGAGAAAACTTTGACTCCCTACCTACAAGGCTTTTCAGCATTTCCAACAACATAGTTAGTCAAATATTAACCGTTCAGGGATAACGTCTGCGAATCATATTAACACTTTCCCGTCTGCACGTTTCATCAGGATTTTTTCGTTTAGTGCTGGCGGTTTTTCGAGCTTTTCGGAGATCATAAATCGTCAAATTTTGCTAATATCATTGTCAGTTCTCATTAGTTTTCAATCCTGTCCCGTTATTTTCATGAAATTTTAAATAAATGTAACATTTTTTTGTATTACATATACTTATTTATTAATATTTTATTAGGTACTTAGACGGAAACATATTCAGTTGCGAAAATTCGATTTTGATAAAACTTATGGGAGCTTATAGTTTTTTGAAAAATATTTGACACGTGTTTTTTTAATGGCAACCATCCACTTTGAAGGGGTGAAAACAGCCCTCAAAGTTGGGGTATTCTTGAGATATCTCGGAAATCAGAGGTCGAAAAAATTTGAATTTTTTTTTAAATTGTGTGTTTTTCAATGGGAAATGTAGTCGCGCAAGAAAATTTTAACAAAAGTTTTTTGTTTAAACAATGAAGCTACAAGCTCCTATAAGTTTCATCAAAATCGGATTTTAGAATATAGAATATGTTCCCTTAAATTTATTTTATTCGCCCGATCTAGCCCACAGTATCGTTTAGGATATGGTATGACTTTAGTTAATAATTAGCCGTAAATTTCAATAAATGATTTATTTTAGTAATTTACAAATGTTGAAAATGTCTTGCTTGTTGTTGTAAGCAAATTCTTGCTGGACGAATTAATAAAGCGTGAACTGAAACTTTTGCCAACAAATAATCATAACATTTAAGCTACATTACTGAAATGTTGAGAACAATTCAATATTAAATTTATTCTTAGTTTAATTCCTTCTATTATTTATATTGTATAATTGATTAAAACAAGTATTTATTATAAAAATGTATAAAGTATTGTAAAAATATATGATTCTGTATTATTACTACATTTGGAGTGCTCGTATTATTTGTATTCGACAATCATTGAAACAGATATTTGCTTCAAAAGCACATCGTTTATTATTTTATTTAAAATAAATTAGGACTGCATTTATTAATTCACCGCACTTATATTATTAAATATTTCTGGCTTCTGGCGACTACATGATTACCCTTATTTCCATTTTAACGTGACTTACTGATTTAAATTAATTTGAAGTTTAAATGAATAAACAGTTTACTAAATATCGTTCGTTTCGTATTGCCCTGCTCAAAACGATTTATTCAGCGGCAATTTCGCTACATACTGTTCGTTATGGAAAGGTAATTTCCAAATTGGTGTATCGCTATACATGTTAAAACGAATAGATACTATAACGAAGGAGATTCTAGAACCAATTAGTTCGTTCTAGCATATCCCACTATATTCTCGCCATTGTATAGTGCTCTCAGCAAGAAATCTAGTCATTTATGAAATAATTGAATCTCAAACCGCTGCAGTTCTGTATTTCGCGAAAATATCCAGAAAATATTGTTTCTATGCATGTTTCCATTTGCCAAATATACCGAATGTGTTACTTTACCAGTTTATATTAAAATTATGTTATGTTCAGTACCATTTCGACTGCGTCCACATAAAAATTATTTTTTCTTGCATGGTTGGATTTTATTAAATATTTTTATCACATATAAATTTTATTTTTAAATATATATATACTCATAATACAAACAAATATCCAACGTTTCGCACTACGTTCAACAACATTATTATTTCTTATAGTTTTAGCTTAAATTTTAGTATCTCTAATGTAAATAAATTTATAGTTACCTAACACTACTGAAGTTATCTGCATTATTGAAATTCTTCAACAAAAATATAAAAAACTTTTCAAAGACAGCGTGAAAGCATTTTATAATATCATTAAAAAATACATCATTGTGTGCGAGGTAATATGTAAAATTGTTGAGAGTGCAAATGAATAAGGACACAAATATTTTTCCTTTGTTTGTTGGTCTGTCGATATTTTCTTTCGTTTAGACATTCACATTTAATGTAACGCTAATTGTCGTAAAAGTTACAAAGAGGTATCTGTGCAATACTTAACATGAAAAAATTTGTCGCATATAAAAGGACAAAACCGTCAAAAGTAATTGGACGATCCGCTTTCAGTCATGTGGCATAGTGTGAAATAAGTTGTCCGTGGAAATATAAAGCTATATTAATTTTTAAATAAATTTTAGAATGGACGCATGAGACAAATTTTGCCAAAATTGTTTTCAGAGGATATGGCGAACTTTCTTAATAATGGAGAATTAAATCTGAAAATTTCCGACAGTTACAATTAAACTTCTCGAAATTGATTGTTCATTTAATAAAAGAAAGTGATTTTATCAGTAGGGACAATTGGAAAGTCAAAGTGTGATCGATATACGAAAACTTCAACTAGAAATGAAAGACATGAAAATTCATCGTTTTCCGATTCCAGAATCAAGAAAAACTGGTGTTTTGCAGAAATTATACGACGCGAGTTGAAGCCATTAGTTTCTGGATAAAGTATGATCGTCTGCTTCAAATTTGCTCGAAGTTCATGCACTCTGGAACATAGTGAACTGGGTAGACGTACGTTTCAACAGTGAAAGTAAATTTCAGTTATTTAATTCTAATGGAATTTAATGGGTTCGTCAAAAAGAAGGAACAAGATTTAACCTTTTTCACTCCAAGCAATTTGAATTCCTAACTTCGAGGCATTTTTTTGTCTCAGAAGAATTCCATTGGGCGCGGTTCATTTCCTTTCGTGCATATCAAAGTTACTATTAATCGTACGCGCAATACTTCAATTTTTATTAACTTGTTAAATACAAACATTGTAATGTAATAATTGTTTTAAATAATAGTCTAACCATTTTTAGCGTCGCCTCAGAGGAGCCATTGGAGTGTTAAGGGTTAATGTTCGCCATTAATCTCTAATTTTGAACTATGGAAGAAGCATTATAATAGCATTATAATAGTTGACAGATAGTTTTTGTACACATAGAATTGGTTTATTATATAGTATAAATGTCACACACAGGGTGTCTCATCCGATTTCTACATCTTAATTTTCTAGCATTTATTATGCGCAGAGAAAAATGTTTCAGAGGAAATTGTACTTGGTATTATTAGCTTTTCGCCAGTGGACGTGTAAAAGTCACGCGGAGGTCAATTTTCTTTCTTAAATGAAAGAATCAATTTTTTATTATATCAATGAATGCAGCTAGTTATAAAAACGTATTAGCATAAGTATCTCGAAACGATCATAGGTTAGGAGACATTTAAATTTAAATAATTCTAAGTAAGTCAGTGTTACTACTACTCAATGTGTTTGCTTCTACTTACTACATAACAGATTCAACAAAAAAACACCATTACATTGTTTAATACAACAGCTGATATTTTACATCATGCAACGATAATACGTTGGTTCGTATTAGCCCCAGTAGGTGGAGCTCCAACATAAACTTTATTCTTTATGTGGCCGTAACGTTGATAAATGCAGAAATAACATTTTATTGTTGATGCGACATTAATATTAACTTAAAATTATTTAAATTTAAATATCTCCTAATCTAAAAATTCGATCCCTCACCGTATTGGCGTCTTAGAATAGAATATTTTTTCCCCCTGACATTTTTCCTATCATACAAAATAAGCGATATATGTAAGGTGGTCAAGTTAGGTGAAATACCCTATAGATGATAAAGAAGCTATACCTATTCGAAACTGCTGTACATGCCTTCGTGAAAAGCTACTAAAATACAAAAATTTACACAATTTTGTTAAAACGCTTGAAAATCAATAATAGGGGAAAGCTGTTTTAGAGACCGGTTAATACGTTGAATGCCGAGCGAACTTTGTGTGCTCCAAACAAGTTTCATTTATTTTGTTCATAAAAGTGATCAGTGTAATTAACCTTCGATAGGGTAACTTTGAAGTCATGTAACTTTCAAGACACATGTAAATATATCGACATTTTACCAAATGATTTTAGTTTTTTATAAGATAACGTATACGTCTAAATTATATAATGTCTCTGAGGTAACAGATAAGAATATTGATAACCACTGATAGCACCGTCAAGATAGAATGCAGATAGATATCCGCAGATAGAAACCAACAGAACCATCTTGTGCAACTTACATTATTTGTGCCCCTATCTATTCTATTCTATTATATCTGTTAAACAAAAGAAAGCGTACATAATAGCTTTGGGTTTGCATATCAATAACAAATTATTTGTTTGCAATTTCAATAATCATTTTGTTACTATTTGTATATGATACAGTTTTGTGATATTCAGGTTACAATGGGCTATTATGATAGATTTTGGTATATTTAGATTAATGTTTATGTTTTCCTCCATTTTCAGTGTTGTATATCATATACCCAAAATATGGATACATAATCACATAAAAGTAATAGAGGAATTAGAATTAGACGCATTAGCGGTAATAGATCCGAAGATTCTTCATTACATTGTGAGTCCGATGAAGATCATTCATTAGTACCAAATCATCATCGGATAAGAAAAATTAAGGACCACAAAAAATTATTTAGCAATCAGTATCCCAGACGAATAATAGTTGTCATCGCCCTTGAAAAGGAGATTGCACTGAAGATCCCGAAGGACCCTACTATCCTGTAATCCATTTTCCAAAACTATTTGACAGTGAAATTATAAGTGGTACAGTTAACTATACCAATACATATGCACTGCAATGTGATTCAAGAAAGGGATTCCAAAAATAAAATGTTTCAAATGCAACGTACATCTATATTTAACGCCAAGTGCAAACGGTTTTATGGAATTTCACGCTTAAGCTTTTATGCACATAAGTGCAAACATCGTAAGCCGTTGTTACTGCAAAGTTACAAAGTTGCAAATCATAATAAAATTCTTTAAACTGGTGAATTTTTTTTAGTTTGCATGATAGGTTTGGGTGAATAGGTTAGGTTGATTTTCCGTTGCATACATTTTTTTTACATTTAAGAAAAATATTCAGCCCATAGAAGGTTAACTTTTTTAAATATATAGGTAAATACTTTTTATATGTTTCCGTTTATGTCTATTGGATGTTTTGTGTATTTCCTCCGTGTCAGTGAACGTCCACCAATATGTGGGCAACAGCTCCTTAGCATTCATTCTCTGTGATCGAGTCGAACAGTAAAGACGTTTCTTTCACTCACTTTAAAATAAAGCATTTATTAGAAATAAAGTGATGCTGTTATTTGTATTTAGAATCCATAATCCCAACAATGTCGAGCTGCATTCATTCACATATAAAAAAATCATTATTTGTAGTTTCTTTATTAATAAAAATAATGATTTTATGTATTTCCGAGCACGTCTTGCCGTCAACTGCTTTTCTACTTCTACTGCCGTCAACTCTTTCTCCTCGAGATAGATGAAAGAAAAACGATTATCGGGTGAATAAAAACCACTAGTGGACGTATTCGATTAGCGTGCATTCAAAACGATTAGCGTATGAATTATCCCTACACATTTCATTTTTAAAAAATGAAGTTGACCTTCGCATGTCCTTTAAGTTTCCAGTCCCGCGAAAAACTAATAACACCAACATATGGACCGTTTATTTTGAAAGTGGTGCAAGTTCATTTTCTTCTGTTTCGAGAAAATTAAATGTTAGCAGATCTGACAATCAAAAAATATAGGTTAATTACGTAAAGTCTGGGAATGTTCGTACTAATTTGTCAATATGTAATTTGATTATATAAATTTCTTTTAGGCGAATTTAACTAAAATAATATATATTTCTAGGCTGCAAATGGACTTGCATCACTTTCATAATTAGTCAATTGTAAATATTATTTAATTTCAATTTTGAAATAACAAATATCACTTAAAACATATTCCATATTAATCCAATTTTGTTTATAAATAATAACAAGAAATAAAATAGAATTAGTATTTTTTATTTTGAACGTTAATTATATTTATATATTGTTAAACTTAACACAAGATATTGGTATTATTAATTATTTATGCTCTTCATGTGGCAGTGTTTTGAAATATTCATGATGCACAGGAGGTATATAAGGTAATAGCTGCTGCATATCCTTATATTTTTCGTATGTAATAGACCTGACATCATGATACAAAGGTGCCAGAGCGATTTTTTCAAATTTTGGCAGTCTTCCCCGACATGTAGGTTCTAAATTTAGAGTCTTAAATCCTGTGTACTCCATTGACGTTTTATATAAGATAGTATACGGTGCACTTTTGCAAAATCTCATCCAACATATTTGCAACCAATTTACTTTTTCTCCATTAGTATATCTTCTTATCTGTTTTTTAATTGCGTTTTGTAGATTTTTTGTTGAAACGAAATTCTCTCGTTTCATTTCATGTAAAATAAATTTATTATGTTGTCTACATTGGTTTATAACGTCATAACAATCCTGTGGTGTGTACAGGAAATTCTTGTTTTGTAATGCCATATTTTCTGTCTATGGAAATAGGACTTACACCACTTTCATAATCAATAATGGTTACGCAATTTCTTTTACCGGCCAATTTTAAATTGAACAAAGCATAGGCATTTTTTAAGATATTAAATACTAACTAGTTATAAACAAAAAGTTTACACTAAATTAAGCATAAATTACGTCATATCTCATTTTTTTTTAAAAAGGACTTACATCACTTTCAGAATAAACGGTCCATATATCGTTTCGATATCGTTTAATATAACAGCGAGAAAAATCAAGATGTCATAATTGGACGAGACATCCTACATTTTAAACATAATATGAAATAATTGTCGTTTCAACATTTCACCACGATAACAATCATAAATTTACTTGTAGCGTTGTCACAGAATGGTTAGAGCAAGAAGGAATTCCTATAATACGCATTAAAATTCCATTGTAATTTTCGTAAATAATTTGGAAGTTTAGAAAATACAGACTCATTCGAAATATGGTAAACTGTAGAAACATAGAAAACTGCTGTTATCTATACCTAAGGAAACACAAATAGTCATCTAATTAACCCTCATGCAATTCCTCGGGGTGAAAATTAATCCGTTTATATTTTTTGTATATTGTAAAACAATTGATTTTCTGTCGGCGTTATTTGATGTATTTGATTAAAATGTGACATTACAAGTGAAATACAACTTGTTGATTTCAAGTTTAAAATAAATATTAATGAAATACAGTCTTATTCTCTCTTAATCAACTATTTCTAAGGAGCGTACGAGGATGAAAAGTATTATATGTGTTAACCCTTTGCACTCGAAGCTGTTTTAATTCCATCTTCAAGGCATCTTTTCTGACCTAGAATATTTTCATTGTACACAATATATTTGATCTTATGCATTCGAAATTTGTTTACTATTACTCGTCCTTGCAACGATTAAATTTTTACGAATTTCTTTGACACAAGCATAGCTATGTAAAGATTGTTTTAAACAGTACTGCAGCTATTTTTGGTGGTGCCAGAGAGTCGTCGTTTGACTGCAAAGGGTTAATTTTGTTTAACTAATAACGTAACGATAACATATACAGGGTGTCCCATGTAACACTTTTCATGATGTTTCAAGAACTTGCGATAATCTGACAAAAAATATTATTAACAAAAATTCATCAGTTTTCGACTGGTTATATATTGCAATAAAAAAATATATTGCAATAACAAATTTTTTTATTATTGTCAAGGCCGGCTTAATTTTTTAAATGGCACTTTGTACGTTTGACTTAACAGTATTATAGCATAATTTATTTAGTATTATAGTATAATTTAACGATCTAGTACACCATAACCTTCGAATGACCTTAAAGGTAAAGAAATGAAAAGTTCTACGTAGAGCGAAGTTGTACCTACGAGAACATGGACGTTAAATCAAACATTTGACGTGACTTTTTCACAAAGTCGTTTATCTTCATTTAGTCAAGATTACTGAATTCAATGTAATTTCGAGTCTTAATAATAAACAAAAGTTATTATCACCTATTCAAGCAGATTGTCTGTTTTCGTTGAACATTTCATTTCTTTACCTTCACGGTCATTCGAAGGTCATGGTATACTAGGTCGTTAAATTCATCATGATACGGGTTATAATACCGATAAATCACAAATACAAGGTGCCACTTTTAAAAAATAATTGTGGCCGTTGTTCGTTCATATCGCGTTACGACGTGAATAATGGTTCGGCATCGGCAAAGGTAGTAAATCTTTGATTCAAATTTCTTGACAACGCGAGTTCGAAACGATTCCCTACTATCCGTTTAGATGATTAGGATGATACTTTGTATGATTGCAGAGATATTTACAACAAACGTAAATTCTATATTTTAAATATAAACACAACTTCGCAACGATTACAAGTAAGGTACAGTGTTCGGACACTCTTTAAATTTAAATAACTTTTTAAAAATTGAAACAAACGACTTGACTGTTCTGGAGCAACTGAAAGCATCGATTTACTGAATGATATGCAAAATTAGTTTCGAAATAATTCTAATTAGTAGAAATTACATGAAAAAATGAAACAGTCATTTATTAAAACATTTTTATTTCAACTCGTAAACAAAATTTAAAGTGTGCGTTTTGCAGATCAGTGTTAGTTATACGCATCCTAAAAATTTCATCGAAATCGATTGACGTTGAAACAAACGACACACGTAGAAAGATGTAAGATTTGTGGGATTTAAACAGAAACTGGACAAGAATCGTGAAAAATTGCGATTTTCACCATTTTCAATAGCATGTATCTCGTGTGTATGTCGATCGATTTCAATGAATTTTTCTGCATGCGTATAACTGTTATAGGTCTGCAAGATGCGACTTTAAAATTTTTAATACGTGGCTCAAATAAAAAATATTTAAGAAGCTCCTTTTTTATTTGTCATGTAATTCATACCAATAGCAACTTTTTCAAAATTCTTTTTGTATATCATTTAGTAAATCAATGCATCTAATTGCTGAAGAAAAGTCAAGACGTATGGTCGAATCTTAAAAAAGTTATTTGAATTTAAAGAGCGTCCGAATACTTTCGTGAGCTACTGTATGTGATTAATGGTGAGATTTCCTTGTCGAGAGATGTTTTTGAAGAGTTCTTTTCGAGAGATGGTTTTGAAGTGTTTCCGTTACTGTTTGATTGCAAGTAACCTCCGTGTAGGCGGGAATTTGACATGATCCAAGCGGATTAGTGGATTTTACATTTTTCGGGGTTACTGAGGGAAACGGTCACCTTAGCTGATTGATTTTAGCATTGCGGGGGAAGGGTAAGGTGATCAACTGTGGGTCGTAAAGAAATAAAGTACTTAATATTGTGGGATCAGGACCCCTTAGACCAAAGAAACGTTAGGAAATCGGGAAAAGAGCTCGGAGGAGGGCTCCGTGGGTTAGTGGGTAGTCGATCGGCTACGACCCGAGAGAGGTCCTGGGTTCGATTCCCGGTGCGGTCCCTCGTCTTTTTTCCTGAGATCCTACAATATTCTAAGGAAAGAAAAATGGCTTTTCGGAGAAACTGCCTGCTACAACGGGATTCGTATTGTACGATGTGCTTATCGGGCTAATGATATTCTTAATTTTCTATAGGATTTAACGTTGAACAGTCTTGGTAATAATAAAAAGAAAAAAATTTTCTTTTAAACTGATTAAACTTGTAAAAAATATTTTTTGTCAGATTGTCGCAAGTACCTGAAAAATCGTGAAAAATATTACGTGGCACACCCTGCATATTCTTTTAATTTTAACGAACTGTTAATATCACCTGTACCTTTTTTCGTAGATAATTATGTTTGTTATGAAAAATGCATTTGTGTTGTTGATTGTCGACTAAAATAATAATCGCATATATCCTCTTCTATATGCTAATGAAGCCATATATTAAAAATTGTATGGCATATTGAAATTTTAAATTAAAAAGTGTTATTATTAAGTATTAAAATGCTATATTATACAGGGCGAGGAATCCAAAACTGATCAGCTGAATAACTCGGTTGCTATTGATGATACGTAAAAACGTGTCAGATAAAATGTGCTTGGTTTCGAGGGAGGTATAATTCCAAGTCAATAATTTTTTCTTTATGTGGACGTGTAAAGGATACACGAATGTGAACTCTGTTTCTTAAATTGTGTTCATAGAAGACATTCGAAACAAAAATTGGTGTTTGGAATTTTTAAAAAACAATTTATTGCGAAGTGCAAATAATATGAGAATCCAAGCTGCTTTTAAATTGCTCCGAAACGTGAGGTTAGAATAGTACAGAAATATTTGTTATGCATTTGCTCCACATTTTTACACTCGACTCCATAAATCTCCAGATTCAAATCCAAAAAAAAAATGGGATAAGTGACACCAAAGAATTACAGAAAGAATCAAGAAGTTTAAAGAATGAACTGAATTACTTCTTCAGAATATTTAACATAGAATATTTATAATATATCGAAACCGTTAAATAGTGGCATTAAACAAATCAAATTTATGACAAAATATGAAGGTCGATATTTTTCATAACTTATGCATAAAATATTTATTTTCCTTAAAATTTACGACTATTAGTGAGGCTTTAAATGCGACAACTTTTGACGTAAAATGTATAGTTTCAATAAATATAACGATCAGAAAAATATTATTTGTGTATTTTCAATGGATAATGGATTTTCGTAAATCGTTTTGCACAAGCGATGTGCTACCTGAATTATGCTACAAAGCAAACGAATTACACTCATACAAAGTAAACGATAAAGATATACAGGGTATCTCAAGGTTTAGGGATCAAACTCTGTCAGTATATTCTATGGCACTAAATAAGAAAAATAAGTTGTGTAAATATAGGTCACGCAGAGCTTTATTAAAAGTCTATAACAAAATTATGGAATTCAAGTAATATAGGAATAGTTCTCTTGGCCACCAAAATCTCCTGATTTTACGCCATTCAACTTTTATCTGTGGGGTACTTTGAAAGGTAAAGTGTATCAAACACGAATAAATTCACGCAATGAATTAATACCTAAGATTAATAATGCATTCAATGAAAGGACACCGAATAGAAACGAAATTCAGACAGTTATAAATTTGATCGTTGATCGCTGTCAATTATGTATTGTCAAGAACGGTAGGCACTTTGAAATGGAGAATTAATTAACTCTGGATGAGACAATGTTAAGTAGTAAATACAGTAATTCAAGCCAATGCTCCAAGTAACAGCAAGTCGCAATCCCTACATTACTTAAATTCCGTAATTTTATTATAACTTTTTAATAACTTTTTAATTTCGGAGTTATTGTAGGTGGCAATAATTACTGCCTCACCCTGTATAATGGAGACTTTCCATGACATGTAACATTACCATTTCCTGTGCACGAATATGCATTGAAAATACAACAGGAAATGAAAAATGCGACGCACGCACTATTATTTTGTCCTGCTTCGGAGCTGCAATGTTTATCTCTTCCTTCATAACATTTCCTGGAAATGGACACTACGTCTAGTCGTCCGTACAGATATTTGTTGCTACGTGCACAGTATAAATTTGATTCACTAAAATGAACATTTTAGGAACGTAGAGTATCCTACCTCTTTATCCATGTCTGTAATTTGTGATTAATCATAATCCAGAGACAATTGCAACGTTCGATTCTGGTTTCTCAAACTCGTAAGATAAAGTGATTAACGGCCAAAATTGGCCACACGGTACTATTGGATTGACGAATGAAGTACAAACTAGAGTAATTTTATTGCATTTCAGAACAGAAATATTGATGTACTTCTTACACATTTTTCCAAGGTAGAAATCATACTAAAGTACTATACTACGAATGAAAAATGCAATAACGTTGCAATAACGCAAAAAAGTGGCTCACAGTGAACATTAGGTGCGAGATGAATTCGTAGCTTTTATTGTTTTAGAAGAGTGTTATAGTGCAATACATTAATATTTACGTGCTAAGATTTCGCTTGAACCTGGTAAAATTGTTTTAGTTTAAATAATTTGTGCAGGATAGAAACCGAAAACAAACTACGACAAATGAACGTAATTTAGTTATTCGTCATTAGAACAATGGGGAGAGTCAATAAGAAAAAAACTAAAATGGTTAATACCGTAGTAGGCTAAGGGTGTCAGGATAAACTAAAGAACCGAGTAACGAATAACAGGATAAGCGCTCATAATTGCATAATACATAAGTGTTCGAGGGCTTGCACGCGACTGGCTCTTTTTGCCTCGTGGTCAACACTCTGCGATACGTCGATCTTCATTTATTTCGAGGAGCGCGACGGTAAAGCCTCCTCGAATTAATAGATCTCTCGATTGATAACATCGTACTACTATAATATAAATATTAGTGCAATTTATTATATTAACAAATTTAAAAATATTTAAATATTGCCATTTAAAGATGAAAATTGTGTTTCAAACAAAAGATAAGTTCTGAAAAAATTTGGACAGAGCACGATGAAAAATGAATTTTGCAATAAGTTAAAGAAAATCCCAAAATTAATACACTAAAATTGACTTCTGACGTAGAAAAATATTTACGTAAGAATGGGCGTTCGGAAATAATACGTAGAGTTTTAAGGAAAAACAATTTCAATGAGAATCTAGGAAAAATGCATTTATTAGTAAGAAAAATAAGAAACTTGGAGTGAAATTCGAACAGTAGCATGTGAGTAAGAATTTATCATTCTGGAAGAATGCAATCTTCGCGGATGAAAGGAAATTTAATTTACTCGGATCGGACGGACGCAATTTAGTATGGCGAAAATTGCACGAAGAATTTCAAATTCAGATTTTCCGAGCAACCGTGAAACACCGAGGCCCCTCGATTGTGGTCTAAAATTGCATGTGTGCATCTGGAGTTGGCAACTTATAGTAGCGCACGAAAGTATTCGGACACTCTTCAAACCTAAATAACTTTTTCAAAATTGAACCAAACGACTTGACTTTTCTGGAGTAACTAACAGCATTGATTTACTAAATGATACGCAAAAATAATTTTAAAACAATTCTAATTGCTAGAAATTATATGGGAAAGTAGAAAAGACATTTTTTAAAACATTTTTATTTCAACTCGTAATGAAAATTTAAAATATGCGTTTTTCAGAACTGTGTTAGTTATACACATGCTGAAAATCTCACCGAAATCGATTGACGCGGGAAAAAATAGCACGCATAGAAAGATGTAAGAATTTCTGTAGTTTAAGGGGGGAAATACAATTGAAAGCTAGAATTTTGCAAGATTTTGCGGAATCTTTTTCGACAGAAAGAAATGATGGTCCATTTTTGAAACTTTGGAATCTATTAACCCTTTGCACTCGAAGCAATTCTACTCCAAAATCGAAACAATATTTCTATGTATAATAGCTCCATTTTAGATAATTCATTTCCTTTCGTTCATATAAAATTAATTACTACGACTCGTACTTAAAACGTTAACATTCTTATTGATTTCTTAACTGCAAACATAGCGACGTAAAAGTTGTTTAAATAATAATATGGTAACTTTTAGTGTCGCCTTAGAGGCGCCATTCGAGTTAGCAAAGGGTTAATATCTATATTAGAGTACAAAAATATATTTTTTTAAATCTATTGTAACGTACGGAGTTTTCTCCGACGTATTTTCTTGCTCTTCCCGAGATTGTACGCCAGCTGGCCCCATACGGTGGGTCCGTTTATTGTAAGTCTGACGCACCGAAGGGGTTACTCAGACGAGTTTCCCGAAGACCACGCACATGTGGCCACCCCCACTACCAATTCTTTCCCACGAATTTTTGGAAACCACCGCACATACGGCCACCCCCACTACCGATTTTTGAGGAAAATCCGGGTATATAAAGGGCTCGGACGGACCCAGAAATCGGGGCTAGTTTCACGTCAACCTTCGACTAGAAACGTTATAGCAAGATCGAGTTAAATTCTCTTTCGAGCAGAAACAAACCGAGTACGTATTGTAACGAGGTTAAGCAGCCTCCCGTACACTCAGTGCGACAAACTGAGAGCTGGACTTAGCGTCTACGCAACACACACACTCACTTACGCAATTGTATAGAACTTAACTTGTAATATACTATCTTTTACCAGTCTTTGTTTCTCAATTCAATTGTTCCACCTCCTAATTCATAACTAGTAGTTGGTAAAACCCACGAGGATACATCTTTGCCGCTCGAGGTGTATCTTCATTTAAATTCATAAAGTTACGAAGCAACCAAAAACCTTTTCAACCCTATCCCTATATACCTAATGTGGCGACCCGGTTCCGAAAAACGTTCCGGCTAGTCCACGACTCTCCTACCAGACACCTAATGTGGCGACCCGGTTCTGAAAGACGTTTCGGCTAGTCCACGACTCTCCTACCATACACCTAATGTGGCGACCCGGTTCTGAAAGACGTTTCGGCTAGTCCACGAACATCATAAACCTAATGTGGCGACCCGGTTCCGAAAAACGTTCCGGCTAGTCTACGACTATCCTACCAAACCTAATGTGGCGACCCGGTTCTGAAAGACGTTTCGGCTAGTTCACGACTCCCTACACATTTATTCCTCAAAGACATAATAAACCTCCGGCCACGCAAAGCCGCATGGCCCTCGGCTCGTAACACTATAAATTTTCAAAATGGCCGTCTTATTGCTAACATATTCCAACAGGTCCGCGCGGAAGATGGAATTCGGCGTGTCATGTAGCGCCAAAAACTGATCAAGAATCGTGAAAAATTGCGATTTTCACCATTTTCAATGGCACGTAGCTCGTGTGTACGTCCATCGATTTTAATGAATTTTTCTGCATGCGTATAACTATCATAGATCTACCAAATGCGTCTTTAAAATTTGTTGTGCGTGGCTCAAATAAAAAATATTTAAAAAGTTCCTTTTTTATTGGTCATGTAATTCACATCAGTTCCAATATTTACAAAATTTATTTTGTATATCATTTATTAAATCAATGGAAATAATTGCTCAAGAAAAGTCAAGACGTTTGGTCCAATCTTAAAAAAGTTATTTAGGTTTGAAGAGTGTCCGAATACTTTCGTGCGCTACTGTACATTTCATAGAAGGAAACATGGATAAATGGCAATATTTAAATATTTTAAAACAAAATCTACAACTGTTAGGAAATGTTCGAAAACAAGAAATTTTTTATATATTCTAGTTTTACCAAGATAACGATCCAAAGTGTTAATCGAATATTGTTAAAAAATGGTTACTCGCTAATCGGTTGTAGACACCAGACTTAAATATAATCGAACGTACATAAAACGAATTGAAAACTCGTATTTATTAGCGTACAATGCCAATAAGAGTAATTTAAAAACCGCACTAACTGAAGAATGGGTTGAAATACCGACTTCCTTAACGGAAAGATTAGTTCAGTCCATGTCAAATTGGTTAATATGATAAGTGTTTAAAAAAGTAAAGAATGCCCAACAAAATATTAAATTCCTTTAATTATTTTTATTTTCTAATAAATTCTTTTACAAAATGTTTCGTGGACAAAATTCACTGCGAGCCATTTATCGGACAGATTTTTGTTTTGACTTATTAGTTATAAACCATTTAAGATTGTATTATGTTTTTGTGTGTAAAGAACATCTGAGAGAAAATAATTGTTTTTGGATATATCGAATGTTAATCTATTTTGTAATTGATTTCATACCTTCATCTTTAACCGTTTTAGTGTTGAGCGAAAATATTGTATCTATGCAAAGAATAGCCAATTTCGCGAATTTGCTAAGTTTTGAGATCTCACGGCATTTACCCCAGAACCTTCATAGAGCAAACCTTATTTTTCAAAAAGTTAAACCTAAATTCCACCTTTTTTACTGGAATTACAAATAAGTCTCTGCCGCTTTGAATCTCAAATTGGGCATTTATTGCAAAAGAACGGTACCTTATGTTTTATTCAAAGTGTTGTCCGTCGCTGGCCACTACTTTTTCCAATCTTTCTGGCAGCATGCGGATACCGTGTCGGAAGAATACTTCATCTTTTGACGCTATCAATGAATCGACCCAATTTTTGATATCATCATATGATGCGAAATGCTGCTCAGACAAGCTATGCGTCATCGATCGAAACAAGTAGTAATCAGATGAAGCAATGTCTGGTGAATACGACGGGTGGGGTAAAACTTCCCAGTTAAGTGTTTCCAAGTAGGTTTTGATCGATGCCTGGTGTTAAGTCGCGACGGCGCCTTAAGAATATTTTTAATTAACGAAGCGGTTTATTGCACGGGCTCCGACGTTCCGCTATTTTTGAGGACCCATTCAGCTGACTGCCAGATGTGTCGGGTAGTATTTACCAAATTTCGAACGTACATTTATTAGGGTGGCCCTCGGTGGACACGTGCGCGGCCGAGACGCCGACTTTGTACTCAATAACAATTGAGGTGCCATAAACCTACAGATGTGCAACACCGGATATCAGCGAGTGTGACGGGATTTCACAGCACTTTTACCCGAACCGATGAATTCAGAGTCGTGAATCTTGGCAGGACGCGTTTTCTGACCGATATGCAATTCGCAGAACCGTAGTTGTTGGCGGGAAGGTGACGGACAGAGATTAGGCGTCTTTCGGTGTTGAAAATAGACTCTTTATTTTTGTGTCTTGGAGTGTTACTTATAGGGTCGTTACAATGGGTGGAAGGGATGTTCAAAACAAGATGACTAACACTATGGTGAGGCGCTGAGGACGAAGGTTGCTAGGGTTGGTATGAATCAGGGTTTGTTACGAGTGGTCTGTTTGCAACTGAGTCAGTGGTGTGATGATTCGCGCTTCCGGGGTTTTGGGTCGTATGGTGATGTCACACGAGCGCGTGACCATCCTCGGAACGATACCTGGGACGTACCGTCTTGGAGAAAATTCAATGCTAGACTCGCCCCACCAGTACGGGGTGGGCGGCAAATTAAGAAGCCAATCATGGTTTACATAGATCTTTGTACGTGCTCATTGTTGGTGTATGTTTCCACCCCATCAATGAGAACTAGTATAAATACTTGGGCATTCCGACGCTCGAGCTGCTGTTTTTACGCTCACGCGATAAACGCTGTTTGATTTCTGCCACGCGTTACGACGCTGTTTCAATGTTTCTCGGCGTCAGTTCATATGGAACTCAATTTCCTAGCTTTTGAATCATCCCAATGACTTTAAACGATGTGAAATCCCTTGTGGAGTCACTAATAATGCAATTGCAAGTTCTTCTTGCGTTTGGCATGAATCTTCATTCAATAATGCTTCTAATTTCGCGTCTTCGAACACTTTCGGCCTTCGACTAGGTTCTTTATCTTCGACATCAAATTCACCGTTCTTAATCGTTTGAAACCACTCGCGACAACTTCTCTCACTTAATGCAGCATTACCGTATGCTTTTACAAGCAATCGATGCGCCTCATCTGTAGATTTCTTCAAATTAAAGAAGTAAATGATGCTTATTTGGCTCAAAACTCGACATTTTCTCATAACAAAAATATACGATACTGATACACGAGGTGTATTTGATATTTCGAGATTCAGTTTGTTGCGATGGCAACACCGAAAGTTGTAAGTACCTAACCCTGTCTTTGGCAATTTAGAAAACACATAAACCAAAAGCAGATAGGAACTCGTATAACAGAAATCGCGAACCGACAAGAACGGGTAAAACAGAAATCGCAAACGGACAAGAACACGAAAACCAGAAATCGCGAACCGACAAGAACGATTAAAACAGAAATCGCGAACGGACAAGAACACGAAAACCAGAAATCGCGAATAGACAATAACGGGTATAACAGAAATCGCAAACAGACAAACAAACAAGTAATACAGAAAACAGAAACCGATGGAAACGTAGAAGTTACAACACAGAAATCACGAACATTCCGAACTTAAAAGTAAAGAAATCGCAACCATTCTAATCGTGTAGTTATTACGCGACCCAGGAGCTCAGGGGCTTTCCTTGCACGCTGAGAAGAAGGTACCACCGACGTGACACCTTCGTATACAAAGTTGTTGACATATGTGCAACCTTACGATATGACATCTTACATCCGGCATAACTTACTAGTTGCACTATCCGATTTCAATCGGTGGAGACTAATTGGTACTCATAATGTTGGATAGTCGAAAAAATATTGAGAGATTTTTGTTATTTTTTCATTAAATGTTTCTTTGATTCAAAATGAATAATGAAAGTATATGAATGATATAAATATGACATGATTGATATGAATATGAAAGTATATATTGGTCATTATTATTTATGACTATTTGCCATTTTTGGGGTGGAGCCATAATCCCATCGAAATAGAACTTCTATGATTTATCGGCTAAAACCTTGGTCAAATGATTTTCACAGTCCTTTTTTGAATCTAACTTTTTACCATCAAGCTAGTTTTGCAGAGATTGAAAGAAACAATCATCTGATGGTGCAAGGTTGGGCTAGGTGGGTGCACCAAAACATCCCAGCCAAACTAAAAAATGGTTCGATTTTATTAAGTTTGAGCAATGATTTGCAAATGGAAACTCGATTCATTAAACTTTTCTCTGTTAAAGTATGAGGCACCTACACATCGAGCTTCTTTTTGTATCCAACCTTCCGCAAATGATTCAAAACGGTTGAATAGTGAATGTTTAGTTCCCTAGCAATCTTATGACTGTTTAAATGCCGATCTTGCTCAACCATTTGCAATATTTCATCGACTTTTTCAGTGTTTAGTGAACTAGAGCAAGATGCATCTTTAATATCGAAATTTTTAGGACGGAAGCGAGCAAAGCATCTACATGCTGTTGCATTTGATAAAGCATCTTGACCGTAAACACCACCAATTTTTTCCCGGGCTTATGTAATGTTTTTGCCTTTTCCGTAGTAAAATTGCAAAACATAGCGAATTTTTTCAGAAATTTCACTAATTTTCACAATAATATTACTTTTGACACGATTGACAGTTATGAAGTATCATAACTGTCTTCATGAAAATTGTAAACTGAAATGTCACCGCTCAAATGCGAGTCAGTATGACGCAATTTGATTAGTGTTTCCCGATATATGACACCAAACAATATCTAATGACAAAAATCTCTCAATACCTTTCCGACTATCCAATATTTTGAGATAGAGTTATCTTGCAATGCGAATAGTAAAGCGCTTGATAATATATTGTCGTTTGGTACTAAAAGTGTTCTAGCTGATTTTGAATGCGAATTACTATATCGGATGGATGATACGGGTAATTTTTGTTTACCCGGGTACCCAAGTATATAAAGGGTGTCCCAAAATTAACGCAACATTTGAATTTGCCGCCATTTTTGCAGTAAATTGTTGGCAACCCTGAAAAAAGAACAATTTGACAGCTGAGAGTTTAGGGTTAGTAAAAATGGAGCGTTATACGATACAACAACGTGTTTTCATTATTGAACAATATTTCAAAAATAATGAAAGATTGGCGGCCGTAGTTCGAAAATTTTATACAAAATATGGTCAAAATAGTGTTTTAACCTCGTCAACTGTGAAAAGATTAATTGAAAAATTCAGTGAGACTGGATCAGTTGAAGACGCTAAACACACCGGTCGTCCAAAAACAAGCCGTTCAAATGTCAATATCAAAACAGTGCGTGAGAGTGTTGGTGAAAACCCAAGAACATCGATTCGGCGTCGTGGACAAGAATTGCAAATTTCAAGAAGCTCTCTACAGCGTATAAAATTCAATTAACACAACAACTGAAGCCTAATGACCATGAACAGCGAAGAGAATTCGTGGAATGGATTATTGAACATCAACAAGTGGATGTTGATTTTTCGAGCAAAATCATCCTAAGCGATGAAACACATTTTCACCTTGATGGCTTCGTTAATCGTCAAAATTGCCGCGTTTGGGGTTCGGAAAACCTATATATGATTGTCGAACAACAAATGCATCCACAACGTGTCACTGTTTGTTGCGGATTTTGGGTTGGAGGCATCATTGGACCATACTTTTTTGTAAATGAGGCTGGTAAAGCAGTAACTATTACTGGTGCTCGATATCGCGACATGATAATACAGTTCTTTCTGCCGAAATTTGATGCTATTGATGTGGCCAATATGTGGTTTCAACAAAACGGTGCCACATGCCATACAGGCAGTGAAACAATTCAATTACTGTATGAGACATTTCCTGGTCGTGTACTCTCTCGTTTCGGTGATCAGAATTGGCCCCCTAAATCGTGTGATTTAACACCATTAGATTTCTTCTTATGGGGTTATTTGAAGTCAAAGGTCTATGTCAACAAACCCACAACCACTTGTGCATTACAAGAGGAAATTAAACACTGCATAAAAGAAATTCAGCCACAATTATGCAGAAAGGTCATGAAAAATTTCGACAAAAGTGTGCGCATGTACCAACAAAGCCAAGTGAGGCCATTTGCCCGATGTGTTATTCCATAAATAATCCTATCCTATGTACTTTATGATTCAATGACAAATTAACAATCTAAAGATTAAAAACTGTGTTTTCTATTTAATTCAAACCTTGCGTTAATTTTGGGACACCCTTTATATCATAGTAAACAGATCCATTTACGATGCATCTAGAAAGAGACACATAGACCGATAGACAGTTAGAGTGGGACTCACCTCGCTGCGGGCCAAGCTGTATATGGAACTTGCACTCTCGAAGGAACTTCCTTCGGCTGCAGTGGCTGTCGCCGAGGCGGACGCCGCGGTGCTGGACGTCTGCTGCGGCCTCGACCAGGAACTGGTCGTTGCCGAAGTGCCGGTTGTGGTCCCAGTCTCGGTGGAGGTGTTGGCAGTGACGTAGTCCTCGGAGGTCTCGGACAGATCAGTGTTTGTTCGGCCGCCCGAGTCTGTCCTCGCGAGGTTCAAACCGAACTCGCTCGACGATTGCGACTGCGATTGCGACAACGGCGGACCAGGACTCGGGCGACGGAATGCGCTCCTCGGTCTGCCATTGCTCGGAGTGGTGGACGATTCGACGCTGAGAAGTAATTGCCTTTAAAAATCGCTTTAAGCTTTAAACCACGTATCTCTATCACAGGGCCGCTTTTCATGAATTCATCGAGCCATGGATATTTATAGTTTGTGCATTTAAGTTTTTAGTTCAATTTACCCCGAGTATGGGGTTGAAAGCGATTAGAGACAAGTTGCCAAATGCTTATTGGTTGCCTAAATTCTATACTATTAATCAATTCTTTTTTCATTGTTGCCGTGGCGTTCTATATATAATATTTTACTATTTCCGTTGATTGAGCATCTGTCTCCAACTACTTTCACAAGTTTCACTGTCAGTTCGAAACATGGTATATTGACGATTTCTTTCTTCTACTATTTCATTAGGGCTGATCAGCATTGGGCAGGTTTCGATTGTGATGATTTTGCATTAAATACCGAAAGTTTTATATTGTGATTACTGTCTGTTGTCTTGGCGATAAAACCGTATTTCCGTGGTAGTGCATTGCGCACTTTCCGAATTGGACATCGGAAAAGTATAATTTAACTGTTTTATCGGTCTGTATGATTATTGTTTTGGAATACCGTAGCGAGATATTATTCTACAATTTAGTTTATACACACACGAGTTTAAAGTGCTATGCCAAATTTCTTTAACATTTCCTGCACAAAATATCTTAAATGGTTTAGTACCTTTTCCTTACACATGACAATCTGCGTACATCCAATACATAGGCTATTTTGATTAAAATAAAAAATAACTTTGAGTGTCAACACAGCATTCCTCCTCTTAACAGATTGGTTTGTAATGGTACCGCGACCCAAATATTTAAAATACAAAATTTTGAAGCACCTGATAAATTATTATTTAAAATATTTTAACCCTTTGCACTCGAATGGCGCCTCTGAGGTGACACTAAAACTTGTCATACTATTATTTAAATAGCTTTTACATCGCTAGGTTTGCAGTTAAGAAATCAATAAGAATGTTAATATTCTAAATACGAATCATAGTAATTAATTTCGTATAAAGGAAAGGAAACGAACTATCCACAATGGAGTTATTATAGATAAAAATATTGTTTCGATTTTGGAGTAGAATTGCTTCGAGTGCAAAGGGTTAACATATGAAAAATAATATTGAATATATTTTTAGAAGGAAAGTAGCTTCGTTGAATTTATTATAAATACACCAATTTTGTTTCATTACTTAAATCAGTGAAACCGAGGAATTTGAATAAATCATTTTGCTCAGAAATTATTATAACCTATAAAGTATACGCTAAAAATATTTCGAACAAAAATATTTAAAAAATATTGCATGATTACAAAAGTTCTTCGTAACATTATAAAACAATTGCAAAAAATGCTGGTGACTGTATAATAGAATAATAAAACTATTATTTCAAAATATATTTTATTTTGAAATCGGGCATGACCTTTTGCAACTATTTCATAACTTAAGAAAATTTTTATCATCTCACGTACAAATTAATCGTCTTTCTCGCTTTTATGCAAGGTAGCAGATATTATTTTCGATACCATTCAATATTTAATTTTCTATTTATTAACTTACGAAGTGATATTATCAACTTTAAAATAAATATATTTTATTAGTTTATTCTATACGAAAATTTAGAGAAATAAAACAACCACATTATGCATCTCATTTACAATAATTATTCTATTTATGGTCGACGTTATTTGATAAAAACATAAAGTAATATAATCGAGATAATACAATCAAGATACAAGAACATAAATTTTAAAGAACTCTTTCTTTCAATCTTAAAACGTGATATATAGTTGGAAAATAAGACACAATCAACATTTTTTAAAATATTATAATAAATTGGGCGAAAAGGTTAGACAAGGACTAAATAATGGTGTCACAAATGTTACTAAGAAAATTTATCCAAATTTATTCACGAATCTTTCGCGTAGTTTTGGTAAAGGATGTAAAAATTTAATTTTGAGACAAATGTGTTTGAAGTTTTAAGCATCTGTTAATTGATCTTTGCGTACATTCTTTCCACGGGTACTTTATAAAAACAGAATGAGAAGTAAGTTTAATTTGCAAACTAAAAACATAGATATCGTTAATATTTGTTGTTATAGATATTTCTTTGTATTTTTAAAAAGACTGCATATTATACATACAAAAAGATTCGCAATCTAGTTATTATTATGCAGTAGAACTCACCGTAGGATTTTCGGACCTTTAAATACAGTAGTTTTGTATTTCAAATAAAATATTTGGGAAGTATTCCACATAGATTGTACTGGCAAAATGTGTTATTTTTAAGAAATGAATTTTTTTATTTTACCAAAGCCTTTAAACATAATTGAGACGTTAACTGCGCAAATCGATTAACTCCACTTTTTGAAAAACCATAAATTTAAATGTCAAAGCACTCAGTATAGTCATAAATTTTTATATTTATAATAAAATTAAACGACAAAAAATTTTTGGCCAATGAATAATAAATAATTTATTTCAGAGGCCATTTTGATTAACTCCATACTCTAATGTAAATTGTTGCAATAATGCAACTCAAATGCACTAGTAAAAACCGAATGACAACGGTGAATTTTTTAGTGCCGTCTTATCAGAATTAAAGTAAAATAAATTAGTTATTCTCAATCTAATTGTCGCAGAATCAAGTACTTGTGTAGTCAAATTAATTATTATTAAGAATAAAGTTTAATTTGGTATATTTTAACTTCTACTGTGTACTTTACCAGTCTTACACGGACTACATATTTTTTCAACGTTTTCAACATCACTTCCAAATCGTATTTTGGTTGAATTATTATATACAACTATTTTAATTTGTCAGTGTTTTTAAAAAAATAAAATTATACCGTTATAATCGAGATGAGTGAAACTAGTAATAACGTGGATGTGCAATATAGTAAATCATCTGATGGTTCTTCAATACGATTTATCAACAAAACACTTTGATTAGGAGGGAAAGAAGTTATAATACTATAATGAAGATTCAGAATTTAATGCCATTAATGTAAGGAAATCTGTAGATAATAAGGTAGACCACAAAGTTTAAAAAATGTAGATCACCCTTTAATATATCCGAAAGTTAGAACTGTTACAAGGGAAAAAAGGAGAGACATGATGGACCTGCTGAAATTCATTCCTCCTGTTAAATATGATTACTATAAAAATTTGAGAACAAATTAAAGTCACAAGTCCTCACATTCAGCTGATGAAGAAGCCATCAATTATACTGCCGAAGAATTAATCACAAATAACAATATATTATAACAGAACTATTAATATTTATTTTTATGAAAAATCTATAATAAGAATATCTAATAATTAACTTTTTCTGTGATAATAAACTTAAAAATTATACACTGAATTTAAATTTATTAGTTTTTTCATTTGCCAAATCGATTAGTTCCACCAGTCACGTAAAAATTGTAACGTTACTGACGATAACTTTTTGGCTATTCTTTATTATTAATTTTATATACTGTTGGATGAAAGCTACATCTGTATTTATGCATTCTACAATATTTATTTGAGTGTATATTACATAGGGAATTTTAAAGAACAATGCACATTATTTCATTGTATTTCTTCACTTTTTCTATGCAGTTAATCGATTTGTGCAATGAACGGCTCAATTATGTCATAGAAATTCAAGGCTATTTTAGGGTTGCAAGGAAACTCAAAAAAATATTTATTGTAATTGACACTTTCAAAATGTAAGGTCCAGAAGTTCTATTGTATTACGTGTATTATGTGTTACGTATTACGTATTATGTATTACGACGACTTTCAGAACAGACTGTCAGAATGCAATGGAAAATATCCATCCTGTGACGCAACCTCAAAGGGGTATCCTATTCTAAATGTTTGAAGAAATTGGTTCCTTATTATTTTATAAAAAACGTGTTAAAAAAATATTAAATGTCTAATATTTTTTACGAATAATAATTTTAATATTATGAATGCTGTACCGTTCTAAAAGCTTCTTTTCTGAAACCACACATTATTTTCTAATCTAACGCCGTAGTATAATAACAACTGAAATAAGACAAAGGCAACCTCGGTATAACAAAAGTTGCTACAACACGATTTCGCTTTGAAACAGTTGAAGAATTAAGAAAACTCCATGGGTATCGTGGTATTTCTTCCGAAAGAAATATAAAATTCTCAAGAGAACTTCAGAAATACGTTGCCTCGAGTTATAAAATATAGAAAACTCTCTCGTGGAATGGAGAGCAAAAAAACAACAGCTTTCTTAATAAAAAACAAATCCCCAAAACAAAAGCACGGTGAAAGAAATTTTAGAATATAAAATATTTTACAACAAGGAAAACGGTCTCCTTTAACAATGTTTAAGAATAACAAAGAAACAAAATAAGCACACACTATTTACTATTAATGGGTAGTATATTTGCACAATTAATTATATTTTAGATTAATTTATTTCTTACAGCTATGTAGCCAAAGTTGCCATTTTATGAAGAGGTAATCTTTCACATAGTTTGATAACTTTCTCAGAATATAGTTAATTAAGAACAATTTTATGTATTTTAATCTGAGTAAGTGTAAGAAGTACTTAAACATGTTGGTATAGTAAGAATTATTCGTCATGCAAAAAGTAACTAGTAAATTAGTAAAAAAATTAAAATTTGGGAAGTATATTTCACAAAATTAAAAACGTATAAAATAAACTATTATAGTTGTGTAACAACTGCCCATAATCTACCAACTAAGTATACAAATTCGTGATTCTTAGAATCAACGAACTTCAATTTTAAATAAATTCTTTTTATCCAACTTATAGAACTTTAAATGTGCCAACTTTCAAAATCAAGAATATACAATTTGGCCAATTATGATACCGAACATATTGTCGAATACGAAATATTATTAAATAATTAATTATTATTATTCCATAATTAGTTCATTATTATGTCCACAGTGATTGAAACGAACAAACCCAGTAATCCAACAGCACCCCATAATTTACTTGCAACTGTTAGTTATATAAAAAAACTGTTTTAAATAAAAATTGTTTGATATCAAGCAAGGTATGCAATGCAATAATTAATGTTTTAATTGTTATAATACAAACTTAAAATTGTGTACAATTATTTTCTTAATTCATTTTGATTAGAAATCAATTTTTAAAATCGACAAACTGAATTTATTTCTTTGAAGAAAAACTATTTTAGTTTCAAGTATAGTTAAAAAATTGTATCATATGTATTGGATTGAAAATTTCAAACTTTTGTTATAGTATTGTTTATATATATATATATATATATATATATATATATATATTAAATATATAACATAAGTTGTTATATATATATATAGTATTGTTTACTGTATCCAAACTACTTATGTACTGCATATACTATACATATAAACCTTATTTGGTTTTAAGAAATATGAAAATAAGTGTAAGAATAAAAATGATTAAAAAATTGAAAAAATTACATTATAAAATATAGGACAAACTTCCTAAATAATTGAATGCCGCTCAACGAACAATTTCTAATATCTTGAAAAACAAATGCAAGACATTCAGAAATGTCATGTCAGATGATACTACTGTTGCAGAATGACGTATAACCACATTTGACAAAAGTAATCTAGGAAGTCATAAACTCCATGAACTGGAAAGTTTGTCTCATGCTGCTTGTTCTTCAGGCTATCATCTATTTCGTTGTCTTCAACGCCATTTTGAAGATGTACGCTTTAAAACACTCGAAAAGATAAAAGAAACATCCGTGATTTCGTTGCATCTTCCGGCATCTCAAACTGCCATCATTTTTCCAAAAGAAGATTCTTTGGCTGATTGTAACATAAAGTAAACAAATAAAAATCCAGGGAAATTATTTTTAACACTTAAACTGTATTTCGATTATTTCTGAGTAAACAACGACTTTGTTAACACTAGGACAAGGATTAATTTATATGCATAGTAATTGAGTCAATGAAAACGACAATTTAATTCTCCATTTATTGCGAGAGCACTTCACCACTGAAGCGTGAAAATCCAAATCGAAATATAAATAAAAGTGATAACGCATCAAACTTACTTAACAAACATTTACTTAACAACTCCTCCGTATTTATAAAATAGACATGTAATATTATTATCGTGGATGATAATTTTTTATTTACAGAAACATATTTATGACGAGTTTTATAAGATTGTAAAATGATAAGCACGTTTAAATAAATAAAAATTATGTAAAGATTTAATAATATATTTGTCGCTGCTTTCTATAATATTGCTCGATTTTACTAGCAAGTAAGTTTCAGAGAAAAGCTGGCAGTTTGGATGGAATAAATGCTTTCTCACGTTCCTTCTGTTTTAACACGTGTGCTGTTGAAAAAAATTTTCCAGATCAACAATCATATATCATATAACTCGTTTCTCCAATTTCGGTAGTATTTGCTTTCCAATGCTTACTACAACTGCGATATTTAATGCTTCAAATTTTCAAAATTGTGAGAAAGTTTTTAAATATAAAGTAATTTTATAATTGGTTTATTTAAAAAAAAACCAATTAATTAATTATTGAGTTATTAGGTAGTAAACAAAATTTTATAGTTATACTTTTTAAAATTTTTATAATGAAAATGGGAGATGAAATAGAAGAAAAAAGAAATATAGAAATACACGAAAGAGTCATGTTTCGAATGTTGTTTTAATTTTTTACGTAGAATATGGTAAAAATTGCTATACCCAATCAAATAATGATTGAATTAGTATTCCCATAAAATCCACAGCGATTTACACATATAGAGTTCGTCATTTAAGAATACGACCTTTTACTTGGTGTTTACATGTTGTATGAAGAAATATTGCAAATACAAGATATTAAATATCAAGCAAAGTGCATGACGCCGTGAAAGTTTTTTCATACTTCTTGACTCTTAACTCAGATGTCAAGGTGAGGCTCAATTTTTTAAATAATTTGGTTTTTAATATTCATTCTTTTATCGAAATATATTAGTCCTTACCAAAATATTCTGGAACTTATTTTTAACGTAAATAGTATTAGATGATTAATTCTCAAATAATTTTGAATTATACCATTACAGTAATTAATAAGTTGAATATTGCGTGCATTTTAGGTGTTTTCCACAAGATTTAGTTATTTTATTCACAAAAATGGTCACTGTTACCAATAACCATAGTTAGTTACTCGATCATAAAGTTTTTTACCTTACTATGTTACATCTATGTATACTTTTTTAATTTATGAAGTTAAACATTGTGTATTGTAATACAAAAATTTAAAGTTACATTCATATTACGATTAAGAAAATAAACATTAGGAAACTAATTGTTATGTCGTACACTTTGTTTGATACCAAACAACATGTAAAACATTCTTGTGTGCAGCTAACAGTTTTCAAATAAATTTCAGTCATTCATTAAAGTGACTTACTCTATATGTTAACTGAATTATGAAACTACTCAGCTATGAATGAATTTGAATGTAATGGATGGTTTTAAAAGTTCGTGTCAAATTTTCAAAGATCTTCAGATCTTCTTCAACAAAATCTATGCAGTTTTTAAGGAAACGAAATCCATTCTTGTATAAAACTGTTGGGTGGCAACTTTAAATAATGCTGATAACTATACAGAGTGATTTATTTTAAGCGATCTATCGAATATCTCTAGAAAAAAAGTTATGCGGTTTTAAGGGAACATAATCTACATTAGTGGGTTTTTACAGGTGGAGGAGTAGAAAGCATATCAAGATTAATCAATTTTGTTATGGAATAATGTATTTTTTAATATGCTAATCGAAGTAGATCGAAGTTCCTAATAAAATAAAACTATTAACCGTCTTGTATTGAGGAACCATTAGTTTGGGAGATATTTCAATTCTAACACCATGAAATAGCATTGGTAATACAATATTTATCTCATCGCAATTAATGTTTACACAATGTCGCTTTGCTGCTTGAATACAGAAATATCGGAGAGAATCAGAATGACTTGATAATCTAATGCAGCACTGTTTTAGAAATTTTTTACACTCCTGACGAAACCACACTCCACACTCTTTGTTTTAAATAGGTCAGAGTACTTGATTGTCATCGATAAACTTTGTTTTTAAATTCTTACTTTAAAATCCTATCGTGGCTACGTTTTTACTTGGATTATAGTGTGCCATTTCAATAACTTTGCCAGTGAATTTTGAAGCAAACACTTTGTCACACAATTAAAGTATATACGGGATAAAACGTGTTATCATTTAGAAAGTAATGTATAGATTATAAAGACAATTTTTAACAGTGTATTTAAAACTACATGATTTTATGAAAAAAGCAGAAAGTGACGTTCACACGTTCGCTACTCCTCTACTTATAAAAACCTATTAGCTTGACATTCTTTTCGACATCAACAATAACTTCAAAGATATTCAAGGAAGTCGCTTAATAATGGGACACTTTGTATAATCGATTGATACAATTGTTATTTGAGGTTCGAACTGAGCACGAACTTTGCCAACCATTTAATGAGAATATTAGGAATATTATTGTATAGTTACCTTGGCGTTAAAGCTTGCATCGGCATTGTTGGAGTGAGATGTATCCTCGGACTCGATGAACGTGATTCCATTGTTTCCTCAACATCGAGCGCCTCGGTGTCCATCGAAGATCGCTGTTGATGTTGCAAAAGCAGGAGGTGCCTTCTCCTCGAGGACGGTGTCAGAAGGGCTAACGAGTCAGCCTGGAGGACCGTCGCCTGAGACTCGTTCCAAATTCCATCGTCCCTCGTGATGTCGTTTGTTAACGAATCGCTCGAAGCGAATGGCGATGTGATCATACCGGAAAGCGCGGATCCAGGACTGAAAACTATCGGGCACAGTGCTTGCGTTTGCCGCAGCATTCTCAGCGGTGTCTCGTAATCTTCAGGATCCTGTAAGATCCTTTTTGGTACTGAAACAATACAATTCACAAATGTACTTGACATAATGTTATCGATGACCTACGACTGCTGTAACAGTACCCGTACACCATGTTTTTATCCCCTTGCACTACACTGAATCTCAGAAAAAGCCAGGCCAAACTCGTGCGCCCGAATGATCGAGGAAGAAGCCGAACGGCGGAGTCCGAGTGTCAGAATTTAAAAGCAAATCTTACGACTCAATGTTAGATAGCCGCGCCCGTACTTACTTCACGCGATGGAGCTCTTGTGAAATTCAAATGAATTTAAATCAAAAACTTTTAAAAAAATATTCTAATTATTACATATGATTAGAACAAGTTCTGTATAAATAATAATAATATGTTTAATTAATAGCGGAATACAAATAAGTGAAATCAAATCCACGGTAGTTGTACGGTTCCGAAAGGATACATGCCGCGGTCCCCATAGAACATCGTATTTTTATGTTTATGGCGTACGACCATATTGTCTCCAGATCTCGTTGGACACAAGTCAACTATCGGTTAATATACGTTAAATACCGGAACCTGTTAAGGAAAATCAAGTTTCACAATGTAATTTAAAGTTCGCGCCTAGCGCCATATATGAAACATTTGTGAATCGAATGTCTTTTGTTATTATCGATTTGTACGTTTCTTCTTCATTCTTCTGTTTGTCGCCATTTATTAAACACGCATTAAAATCACGCTCCAGATTAGATTTATTATTCAGCGTTCCGAGCTGCTCAGTTTCTACAGAACCTCTAGAATTTGCTAGAACCACTGATCCACCAAAACAAGTCGCCCAATGTTAAATCGACCGGCGACAAGTGCGGGATAAAATCTAGTCGAAATAAATTCGTTGTTATTTTAAAATCAACGTGTTTCCCTTTTTTATCCTCGGCACGAACTAAAAACAGTAGTAATATTTGAACTGAAATAAATTTTCAGATTACGTCACTATTACTAGACCACAAAATGAAAAACAAAATATAAATAAACAATTTAATAGCAACAAACTATTACATTGAAAAATTCTTTCAAATCTAAAACCTGCATGGAGATACGCGATCCCATTCGAAATATTCATACTTGGCGTGAGATTAAGACCACGAGACACACTCGTGATATTCAAGTTTGGCCCAAAATGTCGATCACGAGTGAGACTCGTGAAAATAGTGCAAGGGTTTAACATTACACGGGGTGTCCTGGTATCGGTAGTATTGAAATAAATATACGTTAGCACATTGTTCGGTTGCCCCAGTGCGATACAGGACTGGGCACGTATTCGTTTATTCTAATATTCGGTTGTTTTAACGCTAAACCTACCCAGCATTAACCCTTTCGCTACGGGCGGGTCCTTCGTCGCGGTACTCCCACTGAACGGACAGCTGAGACAAAAATGCATGCTGCACGCTACACCCGGGTTATTTTGACAGTATTTTCAAAGAAGAAAAACATTTGTGTCGTGAGAAATAAATATTACGAAACGAAAGACTAAAACTGCACGTCCAGAGTGACATACTTGATCTGACATAACTGCATACGATCGTCGAGTGTACAATACACGGCACTTTATGGAAAGCGACTATAGTCGCCCATAGTACCTCAGTGGCACCATATGGAGGACGACTAAAGTTGCCCGTAGTAGCGAAAGGGTTAAAATTAACTAGCGTATATTATCTTGTAAAAATGGCAAAATATAATTTATTTAGAATTTCTGCAATTTTTATTACAATATAAAATTGATTAAAGAAATCCACAGACTCGATTCCCATGAAGGAAATTTTATAATTTCAATAATAGTAAAGTAGGAAATTTAAAAAGGGTCATTTGACACACTGTGGTAGTTAGTTAATGTTAATCGATGCGACGCGTGTACGCTCCCATTCTTCCCTATGGTCCCACCTCGACAAGTCGCGTTATGACTTAACACAAAAACTATCAAACCAATCGAAAAACTGGTCCCTATTTATTTCTTTCGCAATTACTGAAGTTACAAAAATGTGTTTATTAGTCATTTTTCGATGTACTTCTTTTAATAGCGTACATGTTACAATAAAAATTGAATGAAATTTGAATAGATGCAGTCTTGTTATTATCACACAGCAATGTATATCGTTGGATTTATCGTTCGGTAGTTCTAGTGTTAATAAACAACAATAGGTAGTACAGCCGAGGAGAGGGTAATTCTAAGTGAAAATTAAATCGAAAATAAAGAAAAAATGTATTTCATTACAGACTTCGTTTTTTAGAAAATCAGTATTGAATATTCGGCGAGTACGCGTTCACTTAATTACGATTTAGGTAGAAGGATCCAGATAGAAGTCATATGTCACTTATAAGTAATACTAATATCAGTAGTGCTAACATGATGTACTGTGTTATTCATTTCTGCCTACGGATTTAGAATGGATTTAGATGATAATAAGAGATACATATCGGATGGATATCGGTTCTGTACAAACGAGCAGCGGCAGATGTATTAATACTGCTGAAGCTCGCCTCTTGAAATTAACATAGTTAAAACATCATACAAATTTCGATTTCAGATTTGACATGCCGATGCCCGTCGCCGAGCCGTCGTTGACGCCAGTCGGGAAAACCAACTCTCTAACTACCCTTAACTCGCTCTAGACAATAGACCAGACGAAACAACATCATTGGCCAATACATTTATCATTTACTAGCTTATTATGTACTTCAAAGTACACAGCAAAAGTATAAAAAAAAACGACATTACTTTCTGGTCCCCATAACATATAAGCAGACAATCTAAGGAACCACATTAGATCCGATCGGCCAGCTCACGTTGATGCTTGCACCATTTCAACTGTCACATGCGAAATAAAACTCCTACTAAAAACCAAGTTGATCGGGTCTCACTTTTCAATTTAACGTTCTTTCCTATTAATTTGCGAGTACGTGGTTCTTTGAGGTATTGTACTTGACCGACCGCCTCTCCGAACGACGAACGGACACCTCAACACCGATCGTGCTATACATATATGTCGATTGATAAGCATTACGGCGCGATCCGTGCATCCCGAAACTCTCGCGTTTCCTCCCCACTTGTCGCGTTCGTCGAGTGCCCCGACTGTTTGACTCTGCGGAGTTATTCATCTTGATCCTTTCAATGCTCATCAAAATCTGCCGCCCTATCTCGGGCCTTCGAGGGCCTTCCTTGCATACTCCCCACTCCGCAGAGTCACTCCGTCCACGTGCACGCATTCCAAAAGAGCCGACTTTGTTTATGGCGGCCGATCAAACATTTCAAGAGAAACCGATCCCAACTCTCGCGGCCGATCAAACGTCTCGGCCGCGCTACAATGTAAATACACGCGCGGGCACTCGGCAACCGACTCCGGTAACTTCTAGCAGCAAAAGCTTAACCTATGATCTTAAAAATACACTTAAATCTACGACATATACATTTCGTATGATTCTATCTGCATTACGAAATACACTTCCTAGGACTTCTTCTTCTGCCTCGTTTCGAATCAATCGAGAACCATGTAAATTGTAATTGCAGTGAAAAGTTTCATATTTGATCAAATTACGATTCACACTTTCAATTACACTGTCCAACAAATCAAAACTTTTTTTCTGCCTTTTAATACCCACTGGGTGATCCTTGTAGAGCGTGACTTCCCAAACACGAATCCGAAAACCGAATTGCTGTATCACTCCCAGTTTTCGAAAAACATGACTTTTTGTAAAAAGTCCGATTTTTAGCAAAAACCGAGTATTACACGGAAACTAAAAACGTCAGATAGGTCAATATTGGCTTAAAAGATAGAGGATGGGTTCCTGAACATACCAGTATCGATATTTATAATATTTGATGCTTCTAAATAGTGTTAAATGACTGTCAAAGTTTAAAAAAATGCTCAAGTACGTACTTTCTACGCAATATTTTTGCATATTTATGAAAAGTTCTTTACCTGACACGAAAACCGACCACGGCATGTGATTCTGTAGACATTTCTGAAGAAGAAACTATCGAGAAAAAGTGCCGAAGCAGTTTTAAAATCGTGTAAATCGAGAAAATATCTGTCGGCAACACGCGCACGGCGTTTAGCCGCCACGTTGTCTGTTGCTCGCTTATCTCGTCTCGGCAGTGCCGCAACTATGCGTGATCAGAGGCGTCTAATGGGGCACCCATTGTGTGTGAATAACATTTGATCTTTTTTATAACATTTTACTGTTCTATCTATTTGTTATATCTATTTATATGTATAAACGTTAAATAAAACATTTAAATCCTCTTGTGTATCGGATATATTGCAGGAAATATTAAATTCTACATATTTCCTCTTTTTACTTTCAACGTTAAACTTAAAAAATTTAGAATTAAAAAAAAAAAATTGATTAAAAAATACGTCATAGTACTTCATAGTTCCGAGATTAGTATGCACATGAATATAAAAAAAAAGATTGAACACTAAAATGTTATAAAAAAGATTAAATGTTACTCGCACACAATGGATGTCGCATTAGACACCTCTGTCGGCGTTGATCACGCATAGCTGCAGCGCTGCCGAGACGAGACAAGCGAGTAATGGACAATGCGGCGGCAAAAGGCCGTGCTCGTGTTGCCGACAAATATTTTCTGGATTTACACGATTTTAAAACGATTTCGACACTTTTTCTCGATAGTTTCTGCTTCAGAAATGTCTATAGAATCACATGCCGTGGTCGGATTTTGTGTCAGGTAAAGAACTTTTCATAAATATGCAAAAATATTGCATAGAAAGTACGTACTTGGGCATTTTTTTACGGTTTAATGACGTTAATCTCAATTATTAGGAAAAGTTATTATAAATTTAAAATTTTATGACTATAGTAAGTGCTTTGACATTTCAATTTAAGATTTTTCAAAAAGTGGAGTTAATCGATTTGTGCAGAGAACAGCTCCTGTAGAAACTGAATAGATAGAAACTGTTAGCCAAAACTGAAAATAATAACATACTAACAAGGGAACATATTCAGATATGAAAATCCGATTTTGATTAAACTTATGGGAGTTTGTAGCTTTATTGTTTAAAAAAAAACTTTTGTTAAAATTTTCTTGCGCCACTACATTTCCCATTGAAAAACATACAATTTAAAAAAAATTCAAATTTTCGACCTCTGGTTTCCGAGATATCTCAAAAATACCTCAACTTTGAGGGCTATTTTCACCCCTTCAAAGTGGATGGTTGCCGATAAAAAAAATGCGTGTCAAATATTTAACTCCCATAAATTCCATCAAAATCGGATTTTCGCATCTGAATATGTTCCCGTGGAAGATATCAAATGAAATTGTGATAAGTGCTCAAAATGTCATGCCAACGCGAATGTACAGAAGTGGAAACATAAACAAAAGTCTGCATCGGTATCCATCGATCTGTCATAGTTAAGTGGACGCGTATTCGCTGAATATTCAAAACTAATTTTCTCGAGAACGAAGCCCGGAACGAAAACATATTTTTTAATTATCGATTTGATTTTTCATGTAGAATCACCCCTTCCTCGATTGTATTACCGTAGTTGGGACATCCTGTATTATTTCAACAGAGATGGTAGTAGTTCAGTTAATTTGAAAAATACAGATTTATAATGGCTCTATAATCAAGTACGTAGAATGCCCAGTTTTTAACAACAAACTAGAATAATTATAATCTTTTCTAAACCAAGCATACTAACTCAAACAAATAGCATAATAGTGTACACACTTTTCTAAGATTTCTGCTAGCTTCGAACAAAGAAAATTATAGCGAGCGAATAAAACATTATCACTAATGTATTGGTTAGAAAATATTAATTCAGTAACAACAATTTATTGTTTCCAGTTTTCTATGGAACTACTGCCAACATGGTCCTGACACATTTTTTATACGAGAGAACATTGTTTACAGTGGAATCTCATTGGATAATGTAAGACCTAATTTTAATGTTGGACTAAATATTTACTTTTGAGAGATTCAATGTCTCTACTAATTGTAATTGTAGTTACGGTACTGTTAAATGTAAACTAGAAGCGAGGTAGATTAACAGCCAGTAGAAGTCCTATGGCTACAGCCATATAGCTTTTAAATAACTTTAATTGCGTTCAATTTAAATTTAGTTATATAAGAAAATATAATGGTCTAATACGTGCTTAAATATTATTATTATTGAATGGTTTCCTCGGCAATCCTAACATTTACCGATATGTACAATGAATCGTGTTGTGTATGGATTTCTTTACATTGGTTTGCTTAACACTAGAACTGCCGAGTAGCAAATGCTTATAATGTATATTGCTTTATAATAGTAACAATATCACATTTATTGTATTAAGACCATGTACAATTTCCATCGTAATGTTCGCTTCAATGAATAAATTCATCTGAAACTTTTTGTTGAAAATATTTGTATGATGTCAATAACTGTGGAAAAAAGTTAGGAACCAGTAAGTTTGACTGGTTATTAATTAAATTAATTTTTAATTTTTAATTTTTAATTTTTAACTTTATTAATTATTAATTAAATTAATTTAGATTAATTTAAATTAATTTTCCAACACATAAATAATTTCCAAGTCTACGAATTAATCTACCTTGTTTGTAGTTGATATTAGAAGTATTAAGTTTCTGTAAACTTGTAGTCATTTACACTGTAAAATACGATTTTTTGTTTAGAGGAAATTAAGTGTAACATTCGAAGAAGTAATATTAGCTTCTTGCATGTCTCCGAATAAAATGACCTAAAAGTTATGCATTACTACCATCTTCGTTTAAAACGTGCAGAAAATGAATCGTAATTAATCGTTATTAATAACATTGTGACTATAAGTGTATATATATCTTCCAAGAAAACTAATGTTGTCTTATTTGTCTAATCCAAGCAATCCATGATAAACCTTCGCCTTCCTGCTGAGGTTTCTCGTTTACAACTGTAATTGTCTTCGTAATCGAATAAAATATATCCAACCAGGACTTGTCTTTCAATGATTTTACGTTTCCAATACATGCAAAATTGTTATATCCCTTCCTACGAAGAACACAGAGCACCCAATTAAATGATATGTGCCGTTTATTTTGAAAATGGCGTGTCCATTTTGAAAAGAATCGAGTCAACTACCATAATAGTTACATTTTCACATGGCCATTTCATTCTGAAGCAACTTGTTACGAATAAATTTAAAATCATTAAGATTTTGTAACACGAAAATTTGTTGGTTAATGAAGTGATGAAAAAGTTTATTTTGAAAGTGGCGTATGTTCCATTGTGAGAATTTCAATTGGATATGGAAAATATTGTGCAACAAAATTTTTTGAGATTCCAGTTTTATGTTTAATTATCAAAGTAACTGTTGAATTTAAAAAAGTGTCGAAAGAATAAGTTGATTCAAATGAAATGAAACGTGAAGAGTTAATTTCAACTAAGCCTCTAGAAAACGCGACTTTTAAAATGCTAAAAAATACTGACGGTGAAAGAGTAAATTGGTATGAAATATGTTGGACGAGATGTTTGAGAAGCGATCTATATAAGTTATTCTACAAAACGACAATGAACGAGGATGCACCATTCAAAACATTGGATTTACTACCGTAACGGGGAAGACCGAAAAACTTTAATAATATCAAGTTAGCACCAGTATATAAAAAAACGAGACCACTCAGAAACTTAAAATATAAGAACATAATGGATTTATTAGATTATATACACAAATACACAAATTAAAGAAGACTGAATAATAATTAATAAAATAATATTAATTTTAATGTAAAAATTATTTAACGAAGAATATATTGAGTGAATATAAGAATATAAGAGTGTATATATTTATTTTTATTTCAAAGGAAATTTACGTTTCCTATGGACTTGTGCTTTCTTGAGAATTGAAAACGTTATTTCATTGCTTTCGAAAGTGGCGTAAGTCCCTTCATAGCCATCAAAAACATATTATTTCTTAAATAATGTTAATTATGCTAATAAGGATGATAAATTTGACACCCTTAGAAATCCAAAAATATTATTCTATGTTATTTGATACCCATATTTTTAAATTTAATCCCACAAAAAAGCCTTTGATATCTCGATTCGAACATAAATGGACTTACGCCACTTTCAAAATAAACGGCTCTTCTATCCATTGAAAACATTCAATCTGTTGTAACAATAACTGTAAATTAACATTCGATAGTATCTATTTTGTCATGAAAGCAATAAGAAATTAATTTTGTAGAATGTCTATAAAAAGTGAATTAAATATAAATATAACAATAAATATCGACGTTCGAGCAATTAGTTGTATCCTAATAAAAATTCAATTCTACACCGAAAGTGCAGTTAATATGACACCGCGAGAGCTGAGGTACGAAATGGATGTAACAACGAAACAAACGGTGCTTAAACGATAAAAAACGGTTGCATTAAGCACACGGTAAAAGGAATGAGACCGAAGATAAATCAGCGTCGTTCTTTTTTCGCCCCGTCGAAATTGCCGCAACACGTTCATAAAAAGTCACCGTGTAAAAGGAGGATTCCGTCGCCACAAACTTGCGACCCTCGGCCGTGAAACTTTCTGAAAATTTTACTAGCCGGAAAAATAACGGGCACTGGCATGTTGTAAATCGTATTTCATACTTGCGACTGCAGTCGGCGACGTGGGAGATGTAGGAAGTGATCTCGGTAGCATAAAGTCGTCCGATGTTAAACCTTGCACGCCATCCTCCAGCGACACGCTCCTCTTGCGGAAAAGTCCTCTCCGGATGAGATTCTCGTGAAACTCCTGCAACCATATCGAAGAATAACATCGCTATGACACTTGTCAGTCGACACTTTCAGACGGTTTATGCATTGCATCGCGCATTTCATGCCACCACGCATAAATCGTATTAACGCATTCAGCGTCGGTGACATATGAACCATTTAATTAATTATTAACTCATTTGTTTGTTTCTGAACAATGATTAGCTAAAGAAAATATTTAAAACCTTATATATTTTCCTAATATAGTATATTTTGATCGAATAGTCGTCATGTACAATTTAATAGAAACAATATCGTTCAAGCTTTCGGAATCAATTCAAGTGACAGACTTACAAAACCCGCATTATCGCGAGGCCGGCGCTCAATGTGTTAACCCTTTACACTCGAATGGCGCCTCTAAGGCGACACTAAAACTTGCCATACCATTATTTAAACAACTTTTACATCGATAGGTTTGCAGTTGAGAAATTGATAAAAATGTTAAAATTCTAAATACGAGTCGTAGTAATTAATTTCGTATGAACGAAAGGAAAGGAACTACCTACAGTAGAGCTTTTGTAGATAAAAATATTGTTTCGATTTTCGAGTGGAATTGTTTCGAGTGCAAAGGGTTAATAATCGGACACCGTTTAAGGGGTTGCATACAGTGGATTCAAATAGTATTTTAACACAAACTTCTCAATTTTTGAGAAATTGTTGATATTTAACACGTTCCGTGCTATTCAGACCGCGTGGGGCGTTTACGAACCACACTTTTACGATTAATCCCTTGACATACAATAACGTCTTTTAGACGTCATCCATTTCATGTGCAATTGTAGACTTTGACGTCTCCGAGACATCAAGAATTGTCTTTGGCGGATGCCGAAAATCGTGCATCGATTCTGTTTCATTTAAAATATTCAAGATACTCTCCCCTCCTTTCTACGCAACAGTACCGATAATAAAATCGCATCGGCAAGCCAATAAACCAGAAAGAAATACATTGACAGGATTTGAATCATTACTACAAGTCTGAGTTAAATGTATTATATGAAACATAATAATAATATAATAATGTATTATACCTTCCAGTAACAAAAAGGAACATTCTGCAAAGAGATGTCACGTGTGAGTAAAAAATAATGTAAGAAGCGAAACAACTTGGCAGTGTAAAAAATGTCTAGTTCCTTTGCATATTCCAAAATGCTTTGAAATGTATCATACTTTTCAAAATTATTAATTTATTATTTTATAATGTTACTTAATTACGAATTTTAAGAATAGCTTATGTATATTAGTATGCATACAGTGTTACATTGTATTATATATGTTTCTATTGATTATGTTTAATTATTGTATATATGTTTTTATCGATTTACCTATTACTCTGTGTTGTTCATGTTACTACGTCTTAATTTTGTTAAATAAATATCGGAGACGAGAGGTGTCAAACCTCACAGAATGATAACCTTGATAACATGTTTTAGATTCAGAAAAATCGGTGAGGAATCTTTCAAATATACAGGGTGGTTGGTAACTGGTGGTACAAGCGAAAAGGAGGTGATTCTACATGAAAAAATAAGTCGAAAATATAGAATAACAATTTTTCGTTTGAGGCTTTGTTTTCGAGAAAATCGACTTTGAATTTTCGCATGAATTTTGAAAGTACGCGTGCACTTGATCATGTCTCGTTATAACGGATCTCACTGTAGATCGTTGTTTCGATGGGACACGTAAATTACGAAGTAATCACAAAGTTTATGATTACAAAAATTGCTGAAAATGTTGCCCATTCTGCCGAACACATACTTCTGCTCTTCTAATTAAATTTCTATGAACACTTTCTAACGTATTCGATTGTTTTAAAGTCAAAAGATTTTTAATTCAAAGTCGATTTTCTCGAAAACAAAGCCTCAAACGAAAAATTTTTATTCTATATTTTCGACTTATTTTTTCATGTAGAATCACCCCCTTTTCGCTTGTACCACCAGTTACCAAGCTCCCTGTATAATTAGTATAAACTTATTTATCTCTCTACAAATGGATATTGAGACAACTAATTAATTGTTAAATCAATTTTTCATTGTAACGATTATAAATCAATTAATAGCGCTATTCTAAAATTAGTTTCTGTGATTGATAATTTGGATGTGATACAAACAATGCGTGCAAAGGATTTCGATATGACTACGATCCAATATGACTGCTAACCGAGACTACATAACTTATGAGACTATGTAGGTTATAATATTTTCATTAGATCTATATTATTAATCGCAGCTAGTAGCAGCTTACTTTTCTGCTTACTAAATCCTTATTATTAAAAGGCTCAATTCAGATATTTTAGACCTCGGAGATTTTAAGCCAAACTTTAAATCATTGCACGAATTATGATAGTTCTGAATGTAATGAATATTTTTCTAATACAGTTGTTAAATTATCAGAATGTTTTTTGTAGAAAATAATTGTTAATATATGTTAGTTATCATTATATTGTTAGTATATTTAATTATATGTAAAATATTGAGAATCTTTAAATTGGCAGATTTGAGCAATAATTGTTTAAATTGGAGAAACTGAAAAACTCGCTATATGATGTTAGAGTTGACTCGGAATACTTGAGCCAAGTATTTTAAATTAGAAGCGCATGTCAGCCATTTTCCTAAAAACATTTCTACAAAATACTGTTTGTTGTTCCAATAATATTTTAGACTGAAGAACTAGTCGAAATTGATACATATATTCATATAAAAGAACATTTTATCAGTATTCACAACAATCGTACATAATTATATCAAATTATATTAAATCATATCATATCTAAAAGATATGAGTATAATGAAAATTTGAACAATGTACAAGAATTAACAAAGAAATTTCTTGCATATAAATTGTTCTAAATATATTTTTGTTCTTTCATTAAATCTGAATTCAATTAATAATATAGCTGAAGTTTTTTTACAAAAATTGAGAAATAAAACAAAACTTGTAAAGAGTTCAACCAATACAGTATAGTGATATTACACATTAGCTTTTCGATCGCCTTATTTCGTTACAATTTTTGTACATTTCTATGTTCAATATTTATGACTAAGTTTTTCTGTATTTCATAGGATATTGTTAAATACATATCTCTTATTGCGAGAGGAAAAACATGAGGATTGTTATACTCAAAACAGGAGGAAGAGAATGCACATATATTTATTGTTAGTATTGTTCATTATTCTACGACTCTACGAGGATGTTTGGGAGTGTACGATAACGAGCAGTATACCTATATTAAATTCTTTTGTTGCATTCTGAACAGTGCGCATAATTCTTGTTTTGCATACTGGCTAGTTAGTACTTTTATTATTATGCGGTCTTATAAACGGTATAAATGTTAGCATAAATATAATAAAAATATAGTAAAAACATAATACTATTCTTTTATGGTGACTACGTAAAGACGGATTATTACTACTACTATTATATCATTATTGCTATTATTAACTCTAGACAGACTATTCCTCCAGATTACTTGTGTTTATATAACAACTACCTATTTTCAATTTGTTTTGATTGAGAGTATCGTTACGTAACAAACATGATTTCTAAATCCAAATTCTGGAGATACGAATGACCAAAAATGACAGTTTACAACTCTGGAGTAAGTAGATTATTACTTTCCAACATAATGCACTGTTGAGCGCACGCGAATAATTTTTAAAAGTGACTCTAGCCAGTTGAAATTATTCGTACGCTTCAATCATTATTTTAATAATGTTCAAATATTTAGGAGTGGTGCCAATGGTTTGAACAAAAACATACAACTTGTTTGATAATAAGATTAGACTTTACTAGACTCAAATACGAGTTTTAACATTTAAAATTACTGTTACAAATGAGCGAGTGCGAGTTGAATAGAAGTGTTTCAGTGACGGTTGAATTTGGAATCTCACAAGTGCGGAAAAATATGCAGCATTTATACAAAATGTGGTGCAGACTAGCGCACCAATGTTGACGATGGCTTGATCGAGCGACGCGATCGCAGGTGTGTATGATAAGAGCGTGTACGGCGAAATCCGAAAACTGTTTACGATAGGGCATTGAAAAAGAATACACATATACTGCGAGATATAAATCACGATGCTATATTACTAATAAGTTGTCCAGTCGCCTCCATTATTTATAATTGCTTGAAATCTTAGATGCATACTTTCTACTAATTTTGTACTATAATCTGTAGTCAAAGACCTCCATATGAGTCGAATCTGTCAAGATAATTGCTTAACATTCCATATCTGTTTCCCCCGGAGCTTGAACTTCATGAGTGCCCAAACATTTTCAATGGGATTTGCATCTGGCGACTGTGCCGGCCAATCCAATACGTTAATGTCATTTTCTTGTTTCCATGCAGTACAAAGGTGCCTCCGATGTTTTGGGTCATTATCCTCTTGCAACAACCAATCTTCATTTTTCATTATAAACCATCTTTGGGCAGATGGTAATAAAGCCTTCTGGTATATTTTGACCATTCTGGCAGCATTTAAATTGTCTGTGAAAATGTGCAAATTGCCACATCCCTGTTTTGAGAAACAGCCCCAGACGTGCACTTTTACCGGGTGTTTAACAGTTCGCTGAATGAGTCTGTTGGTCTGAGTGAACCAGCTATGACCGATGAAAGAACGTGCCCAAAAAGAAGCTTCATCCGAAAAAATTACGTTGTCCCAATCACGGTCTAAATTTTCTTTCGCCCAAGCGAGTCTTTTTTCGACGTGTCTTTCGGACAGTAGAGGTTTCTTCACTGTGCTTCGAAATTTCACGTCATGAGCTAATAAACGTCTTCTTCTAGTATCACATGATATATTTAGACCCTTTTTACGCAAAATTGCTTGTCCGCCACGCAATGATAGACGAGGGTTCTTTTCGAACATCCGTAAAAGCACTTTGTCCTCTTTTTTCGTAGTTTTTTGTACAGAACCACGATTCGGCAAGTCATCAACGTTTTTTACGGCGGAATAACGTTTCACCCACTTACTTATAAATGTCTTCGACTTTTTCATGTATTTAGCTGCGGCTGCATACATTTTCGGTCTTTTCGGATGCAAACATAGAAACAAGGCTTCGTAACGTGATGCGTATGTGGCACTCATTGTGAAATACGTTGTTCTATGACTAAAGTCGAACGACGACTGATACTTTGTATGCACTGCATCTTTGTGGAAGGATTCCACAACTTGCTCACGTTTGAATTAACTATATAACGGTTTTCAAGAACAAATTTAACCGTACACGCCTCTATTGAACACACTAGTTGTCCTGGGTTTTTCTTTGCGACTGGTTGCAAGATGTTGGTTATGGGGAAGGTTTTCGGCGGTTTATAACAAGGGAAAGTACGAATTCTTTGCCTTACAATATACCAGGTGTCTAAATTAAATCTACGGAAAAATTCCTATGTTTATTGTATATCTAAATGTCGTTACGGCGTAACACGTACACTGCCTTTTTTGCGAATTGTAACATCACAGATAGATTAGGATATTAATGCGTTTAAAACCGGAATTGTGATAGAACATTAATTCGATTTATCATTGCATATTTTTGAAAAAAGCATAAAGGAGTTTTACCGATAAGAAAGACTAAAAGATGTTTCCTAATATGTTTTATGTCACATTTTTAACTTGCCGAAGGTTCCGCGTGCCTCGCTGTGCCCCCAACAAATTAGCTAGTTTACTTGAAAGGGATGTAATAAAATATTCGAATCGGCGTCGAAATAGCCGACTGTAACAGCCAGTGTACCAGCCCAGGAAAGCAAGCTGACTAGTTAGCGACCATACATTAATCAATCACGGAAAACTACAGAGTGGAGAGTCGCTTTGCGAGATGCGTTTGCGATCGCAAGGAAAAAATCTACAATTTTCCGAGAGTTGCGACGAAGTGCCCATAAACTTGTCAGCTTAAAAAACAAACTAGTTTCAAACATCTACCATTCAACATTTTTTAACACGATGAGGAACGAACTGAATTCAATAAGCATTTCACAATTACCGTACGCGGTCAGTTTATTCTAACAGATGGACACCGCGTGCGACGCACCCAAGGAAACGTCAAACAGATAACCAACAATGATAAAATTGCCTATCAAACAATACTCACGGAAACTTCCTTGCAAGATTCTCACTTTTCACGTATACTCCTTGTGGCGTCGCTCGGTCACCTTTGATTAGGGACTTGGAGTCGACAGGATTTACGAAGAATGGTTGTAAAGTCAAACTCCGGAGAATCAAACTCGTTTATTCAACTCGTAGCGAACGCTAGGACAGACTCGGCTATGTCGTTACGCATCGCGGATCGAACTCGGTCGATTTGGTAGTCTAGTCGAATATCAGATTTGTTCCAAGTTGTAGCGGTCGTGTTATGTATAAAGACACCTCGGTATTTGGAAATGGAGGAGTAGGAGTTTCGAATATTTAATATAATTGGTTGTAGGACGAAGGGTGGAAGTACAAAAATTCGGAGTGGGAATGACGAAGATTTAGGGTGGAGTAGGAGAAAGTCCGCCAGGTCGGAATTGCTGGCAACGGTGGAAAGTTTCGTCGCCTAACGGAAACAATGCACTGCAAAAATGTGCGAGTCAGCTGTGCGAATTTTGGGTTTTTCCGCGAGGTACAGCTGCTCCTTTGTATTAGCTACGGCGGCCCGCGGCCGGGTAAAAATTATCTGAGCTGGCCATGCTGGTCTCGCTACACGCAGATTTCAAGACGCAACACTCCTTCTATCACACCTACATCCAATTAAAAAATGCTATATTCCTCCACTTCAAACTACCCTTAACCAATCACGACAAAATCGTGGTGACGATGGACAAAACACGACTGCTCAGTCCTTGAACAACAAACATTATAAGATTTTTACTCAGACTTAATCTCGACATAGGGTGCAATACGAACCGAAACATTTACACGTTTCTACCGCCGTAAACCGGCGAAACCTCCCCCATGACAATACCTTAAGACCAAGTGCGACGACAACCCTCAGCGATTATCTGCGACACGCTACTCCGAATGCATAATCGACGCTGATTTGTGCGCTAGCCATACCCCAAAACAGTATAAATAAAGCACATTTCTTCACCTCAAACACATTCGATACTCAAACGTCGTACACTATACTGGAGCATCTTACCAAAAAATCATACCAAACATTGTTCTAAACTCGACTCACATTCAAGCAACCGCACAGCCTTTAGCTCACGAGCGTCATCGACACCTAGTACCACGAAACACTCACTATTCAACAATAAAACAAAGTTATCGTTGGAAACGCTAGCGCATCATTTTTACCTTCAGTTCGAGACAACCGCGGCAATTGCGCTCGCCGACTCGACGCAACAACAGCCAAAAATCCGACAGAAGTTGAAAACCATCCCTAAGGATGAACATATAGAAATTGAAAAAACACGAAAGCACCGTAGCCTAGGCCCAGAATAACAATAGCGAAACCGTGCCATAAAATGTAATAAAGTGTACATTAGGATAAACCTTGTTTTTTGACCAACGAATTTTTTTCACGCCACTCCTCAAAATCGTTCCTTTGAGTGAGGAAACAATTTGCATCTTCAAATGTTTCAAATGCTTTTAAAAATACTTGCTTGAAAATTGTAAAACAGAACTTTTAAAACTTGCCTTTCGATGGCAACTTAGCCCCAATAATTTGACTTTCGTCATGTCTTAAGCCTCTATGGGTCGAATTTTTTTCTTAAATATAAAAAAATGTATGCAATGGAAAATCAACAATTACAAACCTATATATACAGATTAAAAGAAATTTTTCAGTTTAAACAATTTTATTATAATTTGTCACTTTGTAATATTGCAGTAATAACGGCTTACGATGTCTGCACTTCCGTGCATAAAACCTTAAGCGTGAAATTCTATAAAACAGTTTGCACTTGGCGTTAAACATAGATGTACGTTGCATTAGAAACATTTTATTTTTGGACCCCATTTATTGGATCACACTGCAGTGCATATGTATTGGTATAGTCAACTATATCACTCATAATTTCACTGTCAAATAGTTTTCGAAAATGGATCACAGAAGAGTAGGGTCTTTCGGGGTCTTCAGGGCAATCTGCTTTCAAAGGGCGATGACAACTATTATTCGTCTGGGATAATGATTGCTAAACAATTTTTTGTTGTCCTGAATTTTCCTTATCCCACAATGATTCGGTATTAAATTCATCGTCACTGTCAATAATATTTATGCGTCATCGTGTAAATACTACTGGATGCTCTTCATCGGACTCAGAATCTAGTAAAGAATCTTCGGATCTATTACCGGTAATGCGTCTAATTCTAATTCCCGTATTACTTTTATATGATTATGTATCCACATTTTGGGTATGAAATATACAACTCTGGAGATAGGAGAAAGCACAAGCATTATCCTAAATATATCAAAATCTATTATAATAGTGTACTGTAACCTGAAAGTCGCAAAATTGTATCACATACAAATAGCAACAAAATGATTATTGAAATTGCAAACAAATGAGTTGTTATTAATATGCAAACTCATAGCTATTTGCACGCTTTGTTTTGTTTAATAGATAGAATTGTTGAATCCCGGGTTACAGGATTAATTACAACACTTTTTGAAGAGGTTTGGGGTTTATTTAACACGCAACGGCAAGTTCTGCACCTTAGCAAAGACTACAGAAATCTGAATTTGTTTTCCAAAAATGTGTGGGGTTTTTATAGGTATGAAGAAGAATGATATGGGGTGCAATGGTCAGTGGATGGTTAAGGTAGTGGGGGACAGGATGAGTAAGAAGGTACAGGGTGAATGAGAAGGTACAGAGTGAGTAAGAAGGTCTGGGATTTGGAAGTTATGTTTATGTTGGCTCTGAGTCAGTCATACAATAGAATATAATAGAATAGATAGAAGCACAAATAATGTAAATTGCATAAGATGATTTCGTTGGTTTCTATCTGTAGACAATTTGCTATCTTGCAGACATTTACTTTGATATTTCAGGTTGACGGTGCTGCCAATGGTATTCAATATTCTTAATTGTTACCTCAGAGACATTATATAATTTAGATGCATAGGTTATCTTATAAAAACCAAAAATCATTTGGTAAAATATCGATATATTAACATGTGATTTAAATGTTACACGGCCCCATAGAGGGTTAATAAGAACAGCTTTCCACGACTTCTCTCCATTTGGATTTTGATTCTCACTCGATGTTCGGTGCAGTTTTTGCGAGCAACACACGGTATCGAGCGTGTTTCCATTAAGAGTTGTAAAGCCTAAATTCTGCGTAAAGCGAACTCGTCGACTCTTAAAATTGCCAACGTAATGTCCACCAAATTAATATTGGACAATTATTGAAGAGTTAAATGCTCGAATAATGGATCCGTTGCGTAGACAAAAGACACGAGTCATTTGTATTGTGTTGAATAATTAATTTTGGCAAACTTCATGAATAAAAAGTAATAAATGGAACATGTTATTTGCAATTCTATTAAAACACGCTTCAGGATAAAGTTGCACTTTTCAATGAGTCAATGAAAATGGCAGAATAAATAAAATTTTCACAAATCAAATTTTAGAGATCATATTTAATTAAAATCATCAATATTAATTAAAAACTGTCGATATGATGGATTCTAAATACAAATAACTGCTCCACTTTATTTCTAATAAATAATTTATTTTAAACTGGATGAAAGAATCGTTTTTACTGTTCGACTCGACCACAGAGAATGAATGTTAAAGAGCTGTTGGCCAAATATCGGTGGACTTCTAAAAACATTTCATCGTTTCTCCGCAGATGCGTACTGCGTTGATTCAATCTTACACGGAGAAAATATTCAAAATATCCAATAAAAACTTTCAAAATTTTCTATTTAAATGCGTCTCGTGATTCTTTTATCCGATTGATCTCAAAATTAGCAAAAAATTTTTTCTTTGGTAACGGAACAATCCTGGAGGCTGGTATGCATTCTATTTTGAAAAAAAATATTCATCAAGTATAGCTTAGGTCCACCTTAGTGTACATAGTTACGCGACCCAGGTGCTCAGTATCATTTTATGCACACTAAGAAAGTACCACCATCGTGCTACCTCCGTATATAAATTTTCAATACATAATTTTTCTTTTGTAAATTTTTCAATGGATTTCTGCATCTGATATTTTCGAAAGAGAAACCTTGAAATAGAATTTAACGTATATTGTTATTCCATATATTGAGCCGATGAATATTGATTTTTATTAGCTAAACTTAAATTAAGTTTTTGATATTATTCGAAACCATTTAATAAAATTCACACTCCATCCGTACTAATAATTTTCTAGTCTTAAATTATTATTAATTACGTTTATTCCTATTTTATATTTTTCATTATTAACTATTATGTTCATTTGAAAGTTCACCTATTTTATGCTTTAGATTCTGCAAAATCTTTTACTTCTGTGTGATTGTGTTGTGCTTCGATTTTTATCAATGGTATTAAATTCTGAAAAAACACAAGCGATATGTTTTATGTAATTATTTTTTAAGAACGTTTGACGAATGAATGTACTCCACCAAGCAGGACACTTTTACCACACTACACTAGACGAAGGTCATTAAAATTTTCTGCAGTGAAAACTTTAATAAAGCATCAACTTGAAGAACCATTTACGAGCGCAAATTTGTCAGTTGCATTTTGTTTGCGAGCAATGTAGAAGGTATTTCAAGACTCCAGTGGCTCTTATAAAAGTATCGTAAACTACTGAGTGACAGTAACCCAGACACTCTCGTCGAAACCTTCCAATCCCTATCTATCAAACTTTCCAATTACTCTTCCGAACATGAATTGATGTCGACCATCATCGTGCTACCATCGATTCTTCTGTTATTTGAGTCGTTATATCTTAAAATTCCTGGCCGATTCATTGATTCTTCTATAAGGAACCATCCACCGTGGCCAAGTTATTTCTAAAACTATCTCAGAAGAATAAATATAAGATGAGTATGAATCTGTGAGGATGGCGGTATAAAATTGTAAAACTTGAAGTTTAAATAACATTTAATTGCATTAGTCGTAAGAACGTTTAATTTTATTTAAAACATTAAAACTACTTGTTCACCTAGTCACAAGACTATATAATAAACAATGATCACTTGTTTCTATCAGCATTAGCGTCTTTAATCTGGTAACAGTTTGTGTCCGATACACTCGTCATGAAAGATGGAGTTTCTTATCTATTGCCGAATATATTCGTTACGTAGTACAAAAGATTGCTTTTCATATTACATAATATTTAACACTAAAACTACCGAACAATAAATCCAACGGTATACATTGCTTTCTAATAATAACGAGATTGCATCTATTAAAACTTCATATAATTCTTATTGTAATATGTATGTTACTAAAGAAGTACATCAAAAAATTTCTGATGAAAACATTTTTGTAACTTCAATAAGTGTGAACAAAACTAGGGACCAGTCAAAATGACTGGTTTGGCACTTCTAGTGTTAAGAGAATGTGTGGTATATTATGAGAAAATGAAGCGCAAAAATATTGCTAACTTAAAGATAATTAAGTACACAGTTTTTTTTTAAAGCAGTCAGGATATTAAACATTAGTTAAATAATACTGAAATCATACAACTGTAGAAATTATTGGGTTGTTCAGAAAGTAATTTCGTTTTTTTTTGTGAAAATGAAAGACAATTTTCGTATAATGAACAAATATTTTATTAAATTATATATTGGCCATTCTGGTCCAATACCTTTTATCATCTTTCTGGTAGTAGCATGATTCCACGCTCATAAAATTTTTGGTCTTTGCTGGCAAAAAACTGATCGAGGTGGTTTTTGACCTCCTCATTTGAAGTGAAGGTTTTACCGTCTAAAAAATTTTGCAGTGACCGGAACAAATAATAATCCGAACGTGCCAGATCTGGAGAATATGGTGGGTGTGGCATTGTATCCCATTCAAGCTGTAAAAGGTTTCGGCTTGTGACCAAACTTGTATGTTGTCTCGCATTATCATAGTGGGACACTACACCTTTTCGTTTGATTAAATCTGGCCTTTTCTGTTGAAGTGCATCATTCAGTTTGTCCAGCTGATGACAGTAGACTTCCGAATTAAGTGTTGTGTTATCCGGTAAAAGCTAAAAAAAAACGATTCCTTTAAAATCCCACCAAACAGACAGCATCACCTTTTTTTGATGGATATTGGCTTTGGAAATGCTTTGAGCCGGTTCATCTTTTTTGCTCCATGATTTCTTGCGTTTGACATTATTATATACAACCCATTTTTCGACCCTAGTAATGATGCGCTTAAAAAATGGATCATTTTCGTGACGTTTGAGAAGCGAATCACAGACGTCAACGCGACGACACAAATTTCTCTCCGTGAGAACATGGGGAACCCATATATCGAGCTTCGAGGTTAAACCCAGGCTTTTCAATTGGTCATAAACAGTTGAATTTGATAAATTTAACCTCTCACCGATCTCACGTGTTGTTATTCGCCGGTTTGCATCAACTAATGCCTTTATCGTGTCTTTATCATCTTCAACCGGCCTTTCAAAACGTGGTGCATCTTCAATATCAAAATTGCCGGATCGAAATTTTGCAAACCAGTTCTGGCACTGGCGTTATGGCACTGGCGTACTGTCAACACATCTTCTCCATACACATCGGTTAATTTCTTTCTGGCTTGAACAGCATTTTTACTTTTTCTATAGTAAAAAACTAAAATATGACGAAAATGCTGCTTATTGCTCTCCATATTTAAAAGGGCACCAACCAAAAACTACTGTGTAGAATCAATTGGACTTTTTCACACACAAGCCTTGCTATATCAGCTCTCAAAACATATAATGATTATGCGGCCTAAGTGTGAAGTTGGGTGCAAAAAAATACAATTAAATCCTCTGTCGGGAAAAAATGAAATTACTTTCCGAACAACCCAATAGATAAGGACACTGCAGACATTCCTGTATAATAAACATTTATCAATTCAAATGTAAGAAACAGAAGTTGAAGAAATAGGTATTTATCCTTTTAGAAATTTTAAAAGTTTGAAACTGTAAAATAGTACTCTGAAATTCTTCCAACGTGTGTATAGTGTTGTATTTCTCACAAACGCATAGAATGTGTAAAACACATCTGCGCCGTAGTATAGACTACCACATGTGCTTCTATGTCTGCTTATTATCAAATCGTTGTCGCATATGAAACGTTCGAACTTTAATATGTTGTATGCCCTGGTGGTGACCGACATTGTTTCATTGTTTCACGATTATCATTAAATTAATAGCATTCAACATTAATTCATTACTATTGAAATAACCAGGTTGTATTATGAGGCGAGAACTTTATTATTTAGTAACTAACAATTTTTTTTAATAATCCTGAGCGCTTCATTCAGTTAACCAGTTATTAAGTGTTAGTAAGTAAGTTAGTAACTGTCGCTGTTAACATATTGGATCAAAAAGATGGGTTTATTTTATAAAATTAACAATTTTATTACTAATATTTACTTATTTGGTTAACATAAACATATATTACATACATATCAAACGAAAAACGCAAGAAAAATTAAATACATATAAAGGTAAGAATTTAAATTTCTGCTGTGGAGTGGTATTCAGCGAAATAAGGTACTATGCACAATGGGACTTTGCAAATGGAACGCCAGTAACGCGATTCCTTCCTGATTTTACGTTTATAACAATGTGAACACCTTCGCGTAGGGTTCTTTTCCTGACTTTTGCTTCTGCCCCTTTTACACTAACATTTAAAAAACGTTATCATTACACATGAATAAATTCGTTATGCAAACTAATAAGCTGTTTCACCCGACGCGTACGGAGACGTACGAGTTCATCTCAAATTATTCATATTTTTTATTTGTTTGTTTTATTCCGGCCTGGCCTCAAAATATTCTAAACATCTTGAAATTTGAGAATATGCTTTATTTTTCACAAAAATTACAATTTCAATAGCCAATGGTCACTACTTTTTACGCATGACGAGTATACTCGTCATGACACAAAATCCTGCCACTTCTCCATGATGAGTATACTCGTCAATCACAATTAACTGGTTAAAGAAATGAAACTCGTCTGCAGTATACAAAATTTCTGCGACATTCACCGTGTTAATAGTTACGTTTAGCCAGAACACCTTTCTTCTAAACAAACTTCTGATTTAATGTAAGTATTATTATATGTAATATATTCACTAACTGAATTATAAGCTTCTTCGTATTAGAGTAGATATTGAATTTTTTAGTCATTCGCTTATTTCATTTATAAGTTTTTCATCCCCATATGGTAATTTTTACCATCGATGAATGTCGTTCGTGTTGATTAACGCGTCGAATGCCATGATGGTCATCGGTGACCGGCGCCATTGCGTTGCTTAACACTGAACCTACCACAGCGGGTCAGATAACCCTTTTCAGCTATTTTATTTTACAGTTGTTGGAGTTATAAAATTGTCTCCATACGAATCAAGACAATAGATCTCTTTGTTTAATTTTTACTATGTAATGAAAATCGCAAGTAACCTAAATAAATTAAATTTTGTAATTTTTAAAAGACAATATACAACAGTCAATTTTAACACTAGAACTACCAAATCAGTCAAAATGACTGGAAAATTGTTTTCATTAGTAATTTTCAGATGTACTTTTTTTAATGAACCACATGTTACAATAAAAATTGAATGAAGTTTGAATAGATGCAGTCGTGTTATTACCACAAAGCAATGTATATTGTTGGATTTATTGTTCGGTAGTGCTAGTCTTAATGCTCAGTAAGTTTAGTGTTAAAAATGATTAACATTAAATGAATAGCATTGATCATCAATTTAATATTGCTGAAATTAACCAGATTACAGAGTAAAGTGAGAACTTCATTTTCTAGTAACAAACAATTCTTTTTAATAATACTGATGTCTAATACTGAGATTTCTATGAATGAAATAAATGAAACTTGTCTGAAGCACACAAAATTCACTTAGAATTCAATACGTTAATCGACATATTTTGACTAAACGTCGCATCATGCTGTCTTCAATTTGTAATTTTTCCACTTGAATCAAAAAATGCATGACAATCTCATTCGATGACATTGAAATGCAATTGGTTTAAAAATAAACTTATACATTTTAATAAAATCTGAAAATAATTTACTGAATCATAAAGACTAGTTTTGTACCTTACAATTATAGAGAAGAATACTTACTATAATAACATATAAGTTTAATACGCAGTCAGTTAAAAACTCTTCATACATCCTTTAAAATGATGTCAATTTTTTTAAGTAGGCTAAATGACTAAAATTTTTGCAAAAACAGAACAAAATTAGTCTACTAAATGTTACGTATAGATATTCTATGAGAATTGTAACCGATAAAAATTATAGAAAAAATAGTAAATATTGCTTTTACAATTATTTTATCTCCACCTGTAATAAAACTTGAACAAATACATTTTCAAGACTTATGTTAATTGCATATATGATGAATTATCAAAATTGGATAATGTTGCCAGGACTTAGAAACGATTAAAGATTATAACAAATTATAGTTTTTCACTACTTACGGGCCGTAATGTAGTATCTATGTGTAGAAAAATCTAAGGATTCTTATATCCTTTGATGCCTGTCGTCTTTTTCCGTATCAATAGATTTAACTGAATTTGTCAAAACGTATATAATTAACACATATTTACAAAATTATTTTTTTAAATTTTAATCGCAGACTTAGATGAAAATGTGAAATCAATATTTACTATTTTTCAGTAATTTTTACCAATCACAATTTTTTTACACATAATTCAGTAAACTAATTCTTTAAATTCTCGAATAAACTTGTCAGTTGGTTCACTTTTAAATATATAATATTTTATAGTGTATATAGAGATTTTTGTGACTGACTTTTGTAACTCTATTAACACTAGAAGTACTCAGCATTAAACTAAACTAATATACACTGCATCATAATAATTACAAGGCTGAAATTATCGAAATTTCGTACAACTTTTACGTTAATTACATTAATATGTGCTTACTAATTACAATAACAATGATTAAAAAATCGATAAAAAGATCAGTAACAGGGCATTTTGACCAGTCCGGTAGTTCTAGTATTAAACTTAAAGATTGTAATAGTAAATATTTCTTGTTCGAAATACTTTATGTAACACCTGTGTTAAAAAATTAGATGTTTCATATGTAACAGCCTAGTAGTTCGTTTTTGATAATAATAATGAATGGCAGTAATACTGATATGATTATAGTAATAATACACAAAAGATCGAGCAAAACAAAACTTCATATATCACCAAGTAATTAAGTTTACAAGGCTGTAGCATTAAAATGAGTGGGTCATATAATAAATCTGCCGGAAGTGCTGGAACTGAATTTGTTGTCGGCAGTGTTCCACAGATTAGTGTATGTCAAATGGGAATAGCTGGTGAACATTAATCCGTAGGAAGTAGAGATTTTATTTCAAGAATCGACCTAATTTAGCTGAATGTACATTATGCGTGAAAAGAGAAGAAAATAATGATACGCGTTATGACCAGAACAACGTAATACCATCGCAATTGAACATAAGTCGTTTCAATTGATTACCGGTTATCTCGCTCCACTTTACTGCTCAATATTTCACACAATAAAAACAATCAAATTACCACAAATAATGTTACTCTTCTAATATGTAACTTTTACAATTATCATCGACGTTTGTAAGTACATGCACAGACGTCCGCATGTAAACAAAAAATCGCCAGTTATTAATCTTTGCAAGGGTACCAAGAAAATTTCTATAATAATTGTGAACAATATTAAATCAAAATGAATATAATACAATATTATTACACACTGAAATATTAAACCACACTTGCAGAATTTATTGCACTACTCTCGAAACATAATATGCATAATGTTCATAATAATATCACAGCTGTAACGATTCATATCTAGCTTATTACGAAATTAAAAATTAAATTTCAATTTAGCGTAATTCATCTATACGTATTTTAACGAATTCAAGCAATTTACAATTTCTTACGGTATTATTATATTCAGGGTTTCTTTACAATTATAAATTATATGAATGTATAATATATATAATAAATTAACTTTGTTAGAGAATTAAAATTAAAGAAATGAAAATGTGATTAGTTTGAAAAAGATCCAAGAATATAGCAACTTTAAAATGTGTATCGGTCGAAATAATAAGAAAACAATTAAATCAATTACAGTAACTTAAAACTGTAAATTAAAACAATTAAATCTAATGTGTTTAAAGATCCCATAAATAAAATCCAATAAATAACATGTGGATGAACATTTCAAGCAAATAAGTTTGTTTGATTTATACTAACTGTTCAAAACTGCTATACACATCTGTAAAGTTCAATAATACGAAGAATAGAGCCACTGTCTTTACGTTTTAATGATTCATTACAGCAATGTTGATTAAATCATATATTCAAAGGTATATACATATTCATTGATTTATTCATCAAGGAATTGCAACAAGAGGATGTATGTAAATATTTATTTATTGACAATGTTACTGTCAGTCAAGTTTATTGTCAGAATCTATATTTATTGTTAGTATTTTCGATAATCGAAATAACGTTGATAATATCTGCCGATAATTTCAGTATACGTGCTATGCTGATTGTATCGTTCTTGCAGTTTATGAAAGAATAAATTTATCTACAGCAATCATCCAGGTTGAAAGGGTGAGAAAACATTGCGTTATCAAAGAGTTCGACACATAATGCAGTGAATCACTTTAATATTCGGATATATACAATTTTCACTTTGCCGCATTGTAATTTTGTTCACGATGAAGAAAAAAAAATTAATTCTAAATTACATTACTGAATAGGGTCTAGTTAATAAAAGCATAATTTTTATTTATATAATTACGAAAGTTTACTAAGTATTCTATTTTAAACAAAACAATGTCTAGTTTTAACATGACAATAATATTCGGACACTTCGGAATTTAACAATTTGCGTGAACTTGTGCGATATTTAATGCGATTGTGATGTATGTTTATAAACATTACAGTCTGTGTAAACTGTATCGATCCTGAGAAAATCAGTTGTATTTAGATATTCATTAAGTTCACTGGTAATAATCGGACGTAAGAGAAACAGTTTATACAACATTAGTCAACTTGTCATTTTTCACAATGCAAAAGGTGAATCGTAAAGGCAAATTGCAGCAATGCTTAAAATTAGTAAAAGTACAGTGTGAGATATTATTAAAAGATTTAAGTATGAAGATCGAATACAATTTACTCCGCAAAGAGGCCAATAAAAATTTTGGACACGTGAGATAAAAGAAAAATTATAAGAAAAATAAAGAAAGATCCTACATTAAGTGCACCAAAATTAGCTGCCGAATTAGTAGATGAGACTGGAAAGAAAGTGCACCTCCAAACAATACGTAGAGCATTAAAAGAATATTAAAAGAAAAAACCGTATGTGAGTGAAACTAATAGAAAGAAAAGATTAAACTTTGCGAGAAAATTTGTTTAAAAAGAAGAGACGTGGTGGAATGACGTTATTTTTAGTGATGAGAGTAAATTCAACATTTTTAGATCGGATGGGTGAAGAATGGTGTGGCGAAAGAAAAATGAAGAATTCAAAATTAAAAATACGAAGCCGTCTATAAAGCACGGAGGTGGAAATGTACTTGTATGGGGATGTATCTCAACATTTGGAATGGGTGAATTAATTTTTATTGATAACATAATGGACAAAAATGTATACCTGAACATTTTAAAAAATAATATACGTAAAAGTGCAATAACAATGGAGATCAGAATACATTTAAGTATTATCAAGATAATGGCCCCAAGCATAAGGCACGTATCGTACAGGAATATTTGTCGTATAATTGTTCAAAATTGTTGTTCCACGCGAGAGAGAAGGAACCATCATAAAAGCCTTCAATCCATACAGTATTTTTATAACAGCAAAATGACCCATCTGGTATGCAGATGTTTCAGGTCCCAAAATTTGAGATAACGACGATTCCTCCGTAGCTAGCAATTTCGCTGTAAAGCCATTACTCTTTGTTCGTTAAATGTCTTTATTTCATTACGACTCACGGCTGTTGGCCAGGAAAAGACGAGCCTTTTCCGCGCCTTCAAAAATCTATTCTTCTTTACATGCTTTGTCCGAGTCGAGGCGTCTTTCCAGGTAATTGCCTAATACGGGTAGTTCTCGAGACACGCGGATTTTCCGGGTGCGTCATCCTCAGGTGTGAAGCATACCTGAGAATGACCGTTAGTTTGGGGCGGTTATTTCTTCTAGTCCACGCGGACTAATGAACCAATCAATTACTCTTACCGTTTCCCTCACTTACATCGAAAAATATGCAATCAACGAATCCGCATGTCTCGTTACTACAATCACGCCCATACCGAACTTACCTTTTTGACAGCACACACTTCATCCGACATTCTAAACACTCCACTCAACCTAAACACACTCGACGTTCACCAGATCCGCTGCATAGATTCAGTTATTCATCTCATCCAATCATCCGATTGTTAAAGTTGGAAATTTGTTAAAGTTTGTTAAGACTAGAAAATATATTTATTTACACAGTGTATCAAACTCAATTCAGTGACTATCATCCTTACCTTTT
>CM052088.1:15368247-15383989 GCA_028453745.1 Agapostemon virescens
CGAACGGAGCAGAGGGATAGTCCATCATCAGAGGGCTACAACCACGCAGTACAGAGCATCGCGAGAGCGTACCAACACCTGGATTAAATCCGGAATCTCAGGCGCTCAATGACAAGAAGTTGTTTCCGAAGACATTAGTATCCATAGAAGGAAGCAACGGCGACGCGGCAGCATCATAACAAAGCAGCAGCAAATCAACAGCACGGCAGAACAAATGCCCACTGCGACTACCACTCCCGAACAGCAGTACCGAACATCCCAACCCAAGTAGTAAGTACCTTTATTGTTCTATTTGCGTCAATTGCGATGGCGGAATAGTTAGAAACATTGATTACCGAGCGCGAAATGATCTAGGCAGCGCTTACGCGGTTTAAGACATTCTTCAGCAAATCCGCGAGCATAACTCCGGTGGATTCTCTTAAAAAACGATTGAAATCAAACGTAGGTTTTTATGACAAATTTAATCGAGTTCAGACGCGAATCGAGATGCTTGTATTCGCAACAGATGCCGAATAAATGTACGCGAACGAACGAGAAGAATTCGAGACAACGTATTTTGATCTCATAGATGAAGTAGAAACTTTCATTGCGCAGTCCACCTCAAATCAAGGTAGAGTAAGCTCAGCTAGTTCGATATCCACGTATGCGATAGATAACACTATCACTAGATTACCGACGTTGCAACTTTCTTCTTGTAATGGTAATTATAGTGATTGGTTGAAGTTCAATGATACACTTACATCGGTAACTCTCGAGAAAAATTCGTTGATAGACAATCGAACTCAAGACGTCTCGGTTTCCGTAATTGTAACGTCCGTCGACGACGCGCAAAAAGTATCAAATTCGAAATCTTGCGCGTTCGGAAAGACTTCTGAGAAAATGAACCCTCCGAAAGTACCGAGACAAATTGTACCGCGCCATCCCAGATCGCAAAACGAAATAATGCAGATTCAGAAACGTTAATAAATAGAAAAATTCAGGCTGTAAGCGTAGCAGCCCTTGGCAACGCGCGAAAATTGTCCGATACGAAACCTTGTTCGGTCGGAAAGACTTCTAAGTAATTAGAACCCCCGAGAAGCACCGAAGCAAATTGCACCGCGGCATTTCAGATCGCGGAACGGAATAACGAGGATTCGAAAACGCTGATAAATAATCGAACTCCAGACACTTCGGTTTTTGTAAACGTAGCATCGGTCGGCAATGTAGAAAAATTATCCGACCCGAAATCTTGCTAAGGCGGAAGGACATCTGAGTTCAAACTTATGACTATACAATATTTGCGTATTCAAAATAGGCGACAGTTGAATCATAGCATATGGATAATGCCGATAATCTCGTCTGATTAGGCTAGTATTCGCCGTGTGCCATTTTGACTGCTGTCACTCGAACAGTCCCTCCTGGATGTAGAGCCATGTGCTATGATTATGAGCAGAGTGTTGTCTTCGCCCATGGCGGTTAAGGTTCCTGTCGTAAGGTTTGCTTGGCGACGCCGTGTAGTAAACAGGTCTCGGTTTTTTCGTTGTTGTCAATTGTTGTCGATGTTTCTTCCTCCAACGTGTCCAAAATTGCCTACGCAGAAGTTGCCTATGCCCCCAGGAAAATGGTCTTCCAGTGGGAGCATTCGCGTGATCGCAATTTGAGGCATTCAATATGATATCACCGATAAGGGAATGGGCAGGACGCAATTCGGAGTGATCTTTGGGTTTCGAGATGTCTTTCGGGATCTGCAATGTCGCGGTACGGCTTGTTTCGGCATATTCTAGGGACTCTATTATCGCAGATGCCCCTCCGCCCGAACAAGATTTCGGATCAGATAATTTCCACATTTTACCAACGGATGCTGCGTTTGCAATGACTGGGACAGCATGAGTTCGGCCATTTTTCAAAGTGTTTGAATTATTGTTGATTTGTTCCGCGATCTGCCATGTCGCGGTACGGCTTGGTTTGGTGCCTTCCGGGGGTTCTATTGTCTCAGAAGTCTCTCCGACCGAACAAGATTTCGTATTGGACAATTTTTTCGCGTTGCCAAAGGCTGCTACGTTTACGGCCTGAGTTTGCCTATTTATTAATGTTTCTGAATCTGCGTGATTTCGTTTCGCGATCTGGGATGGCGCGGTACAATTTGTCTCTGTACTTTCTGAGGGTTCTATTTTCTCAAAAATCTTTCCGACCGAACAAGATTTCGTATTGGATAATTTTTGCGCGTTGCCAAGTGCTGCTACATTTGCAATGACTGGGACAGCCTGAGATTCATTATTTATCAAGGTTTCCGACTCGTACCTTTGTTCCGCGATTTGCGATGCCGCGGTACAATTTGTCTCGGTACTTTCTGAGGGTTCTATTTTCTCAGAAGCCTTTCCGAACGCGCAAGATTTCGAATTTGATACTTTTTGCGCGTCGTCGACGGACGTTACAATTACGGAAACCGAGACGTCTTGAGTCTGATTGTCTATCAACGAATTGTTCTCGTGAGTTACTGATGTAAATATATCTTTGAACTTCAACCAATCGCTATAATTGCCATTACAGGAAGAAAGTTGCAACGTCGGCAATCTAGTGATAGTGTTATCTATTGCATGCGTGGATATCGGACTACCTGAGCTTACTCTACCTTGATTTGAGGTGGACTGCACAATGAAAATTTCTACTTCATCTATGAGATCAAAATACGTTGTCTCGAATTCTTCTCGTTCGTTCGCGTACATTTATTCGGTATCTGTTGCGAAAACAAGGATCTCGATTCGCGCCTGAACTCGATCAAATTTGTCATGAAGACCTACGTTTGATTTCAATCGTTTTTTAAGAGAACCCACCGGGGTTATGTTCATGGATTTGTTGAAGAATGTCTTAAACCGCGTAAGCGCTGCCTAGATCATTTCGCGCTCGGTAATCAATGTTTCTAACTATTCCGCCATAGCAATTGACGCAAATAGAACAATAAAGGTACTTGCTACTTTGGCTAGGATGTTCGGTACTGCTATTAGTGCGTGGTGGTCACACTGGGAATTTGTTTTGAAGCGCAGTTGATTATTATAATAAGTGTTAAGACATGAATATCGTCTTAACCCCTTGGTTTATGACGTATTTTACAATAACAGTGACTAGACTTTCTTTGTCCTCCGCAGAACGACAAAAAGAAAAGACAAATTTGTTGTTACAGCGTGCCTAGCTATTGTCTAATCACAGTATATGATCAACAATTAAATAAAATGTTATTTCCGATCAAAGAAAATTAAGGAAATGCATGTTTAGAAGATTCAATTCGAAATCTTGATCACGAGTCTGACTCGTTGTTGTAGGTCAAGGGGTTAAAGAAACTTTAAATTAATGAAGAGGTTTGTGGTACGGACGCCTGAATTCCGCTATTTTTGAGGAACCGTCCAACTGAAATGCCACATGTTTTAATTACTAGTTTAGTCAGATCTCGGGACACCGGTTTATCTGGGGATGTCCTTTATAAACACGTGCGCCTCCAAGAATCTGACTTTTGCAAGCAATAGCAATTGACATACCATAAACGTCCAGATGTGAACTATCAGGTATCAGCAAGCGCACGAATATCCTCGGGACGGTATGTGATATATGCCGTCTTGAACAACTTTCGAAGCTACTCACCCCACAAGTGCAGGGTGGGCGTCAAAATAACAACGAATCACGATTTACAAATATGTTTGTACACGTTCATTGGTGGAAGGTGTTTCCGCCCCATTGAATGATTGCCGAAGTTTCGACCATCACGGAATCACTTCAGGACTTATCCGTTTCAAGGAAAAGATTTTCTTTCGTTATCTTTGAAATGCATGGATTTTCGATATGAATCGGGGTTTTTAGTCTTTTCGAGATGAACACGAAAAAGGCAGAACTGCTCCGAATAACGCCATGTGCATATCCTTTTTTTCCTCACTAGCATAATTGTTATACTCGACGTCGCTATTTGTCGTTTGTTATTTATCATTTGTTGTAAGCGTTACAGTTTTAAAGTTTATCACAAATTACTCCTGACTCATTCACTATCAAATATCCCCAAAAATATTAAATCGAATGATAAAATGTAGGTTTTTAATGATTGAAAAGAACGATTCATTCTGTTTCCGGGCATTTCTTGCCGTCAACTGCGATCTGCTTCGTCTTTGAGGCAAGCAAACAAAGAAACGATTAGCAGTCGAATTCAGACAACTAGCGGATAAACAATTAGCGAACGATTCAAACTATTAGGTAAATCGGAAAGTTCCGTCCGTTTTTTTTACAAAAAGTAAAGCTTTATTCATGAAAGAAAATGAAAAAGTACGTTAATCAAAATATTGTCCATCGTTAGTGATGACTTTTCCCCATCTTTCGGGCAGCAAGCGAATTCCGCGTCGAAAGAATGATTCATATTTGGAGGTTATCCAGGCGGAGATCCATTTTTCGAGATCTTCGTACGAATTAAATCGTTCTTCACCAAGTGCGTGTGCCATTGACCGAAACAAGTGGTAGTCAGATGGGGCACAATCATGGGAATAAGCCGCATGTGGTAGCACTTCCCAGCGAAGTGCTTCTATCGTTTCCTTGACAATTTTTGAGACGTGAGGCCGAGCATTGTCATGCAGCAAAATCACCTTACGCTGTCTCGTTTCATATTGTGGTCGTTTTTCGTGCAATGCTCGACTCAAACGGATAATTTGTTGTCGGTAGAGATCTCCTGTGACTGTTTGACCAGTTTTTAGCAGTTCATAGTATACCACACCTTCCTGATCCCACCTCAATGCAGATTGAGCACAATTTAACGCTTCTGCAATTTGTTTTTGCGTTTGACATGGATCTTCATCCACCAACGTCTGCAATTCTTCGTCTTCGAATACTCGTGGCCGTCCAGAACGCTCTTTGTCCTCCAAAGAAAAATCACTATTTTTAAAAGGTCGAAACCACTCTCTACATGTTTTATCGAAAACAGCATTATCGCCATAAACGTCTACAATCATTCGATGAGCTTCAGCTGCCGTTTTCTTCCAATTGAAACAAAAGACTAACACTTCGCGCAAATGACGCTTATTCGGCTCAAATTCCGACATCTTCAATGTAGATAAAAACGAAGTTATTGATGCAAGCGTAAATTGTTGTGTACTGAGTTTTATTAACAGATGTTCAAACTAAAAAGTTAGCCTTACTTTAGAGGTTATAGTTACCCACAGTTCTAGCTACGGCTACTCGACGCTAGATGGACAGAACTTTCCGATTGACCTAATATTAACACATGAATTCAAATGACCACCGGGCGAATTCTTCCTGCAGAAATAAAGTACTACAAAATCGTACGTGTGCCAATACTTTAGTTCCACTAAAACGGATCTTTGTATGTATTTTACGACTTTCTTTTATTGTAACAATTGTTAAGGCAAGGAAGTCTAAACATATTAAACCGTTCACGGTTATCTGCCGATACCCGTCGCCGAGGCTACGTCACCACCGACCGGGAAAACCCGCGCTCCCACTACCCTTAAGGGGGTAAAGGGATCTAGAAGGCAACAAAAAAGCCTTTCTACGTGAATTTAGAAAAAAAGATACTGAATGGATTTTTTTGAAATTTTTACCATTTATTGTACATATATTGTAGTGTTTAAATTAATTTTTATGAGCAATTATACCAACATATACAGAATTTATAGGTGGAATACGCAGACGCCTTAAAAAATTTCTTCATATTTGCGAGCACTCTGGCGCCTCGTAGAATCGTGTGAAACAAAAAACTTTGGGATATTTTTAAAGCTAATGAGTGCAGTTGCTATGTGAACCTAGAACCTAAGAAGATTTCTGCAAAGAAAGTTTCAAAATAGCCGATAGAAGTGAAATCTTTGATTTTCGCGTAAAATTTTTGCCTTATTTCGTTTATAACTTTTTGTAAACATTAAATTTGGCCAATATCGTAGGTTCACATAGAAACTATGTTTATATTCTTTCGTTTAAAAAAAAAACCAAGTAGATCCGTCTATTAGTTTTCTCTGAATCGTTCCCGCAAATTTGGAAATCATGGTTTCGAGAAAAACGTGTTTAAAGTTTCGAAACCGTTCAGGAGCGCTCGGCACACGTCGGCGTGCGACACTCATTTTGAACTGTTTTGGTGTTTATTCATACTTGGGGTTTTACAAACATAATCTCTGGATAGACTACGATTGATTTAAGCAATACAAAAAAAGTCGATTTTTTTTTACCTCTAAACCCCTTTACCTCCTTAACGCTCCAAACAAAGGACGAAAATCCAGCACCACCATTGGCCAATACTTGGTCACGAAAGCAGTATATAAGCAGCAAATGTATCCATACAAATCAGATTCGATCAAACAGCTCACGCTGGAACTTGTACAGTACAGAAACGTAGAATAAACTTCAACCAAACCCTACAAGTTGATCGTCTGTCACGAGTTCAGACTCGTTCAGTTCCACAAGTGCAATATTCAGAGGATTTCGTTCACTACAGTGAGCGAAACCTTAACAACAATGTTTAAAATCCGTAATTCATGATATACTTAAACTATAAAGTTGAAAATTATAGTTTGCAAGAAAATTAAATGAAAGAATCGCATTCTTTACAGATTCGCAAAAACTGTGTCAATAGCTTCGTTCGACATAAATCGGTGTAATAATGAAAGCGAAACGAAAACATGGTTCTGAGTATTGAAACAAGATATGAAATAATTAATACGTTAACTGCTGAGCGTGTATTATTGGTTTTGCCTCCAATGCTTGAGAGAAATTGCCATTTTTAAATTCCTATCATATATCTCTATTTTTATTTGAGTTTATAATAACACAAATAAAGATAACGAAATATTATCGATTGCATATACGAGATATTTTATTTAATATTATATTATCGATGATATTGGATAGTTGCAAAGTATTGAGAGATTTTTGTCACTAGATGTTTTTTGGTGTTATATTTCGGGCTACACTAATCAGATTGCGTCATACTGACGCACATTTGAGATGTGACATTTCAGTCTACAATTTTCATGTAGACAGTTTTGTATTTCGTCAATCGTGTCAAAAGTAATATTATTGTGAAAATTAGTGAAATTTCTGAAAAATTCGCTATGTTTTGCAATTTTACTACGAAAAAGGCAAAAACGCTGCAGAAGTCCGGGAAAAAATGTGTGGTGTTTACGGTCAAAATGCTTCATCAAATGCAAGGTGCACCTCGCTCTGGTCGACCAATCACTAGAAAAATCGATGAAATAATGCAAATGGTTGAGCAAGGTCAGCATACAAGCAGTCATGAGATTACTAGGGAACTAAACATTCACCATTCAACCGTTTTGGATCATTTGCAGAAGACTGGATATAAAAAAATTCTCGATGTTTTGGTGCTTCATGATTTAACAGAGAAAAATTTGATGGATCGACTTTCCACCAGCGAATCATTGCTCAAACGTAATGAAATCAAAGCATTTTTGAGCTTGGCTGGGAAGTTTTGATGTATCTACCGTAAGCCCAGACCTTGCACCATCAGATTATCGTTTGTTTCGATCTCTGCAAAGCTACCTTGATGATAGAAAGTTGCATTAAAAAAAGGACTGTGAAAATCACTTGGCCAAATTTTGAGCCGATAAACCACAGAAGTTCTATTCAGATGAAAGTATGGCTCTACCACAAAAATGGCAGAAGGTCGGAGATAATAATGGCCAATTTACACCTGAATAAAATTCATTTCGAATAAAAGAAACATTTAATCAAAAAATGACAAAACTCTCTCAATACTTTTCCGATTATCCAATATATACTATTATTAGCGCTTCGGGTCTCGAGTACAGTTCTAGTCCTAGGAAGAGTGCGAGTCCTGAACGGTGTCGCCAAACCGAGAAAATTGAATACAGTTACTCTCTGTCTCTGTTATGGCAAGGTTAGTCGCGTGACATTGTGACACATGCACGACAGAGACGAAACGCGTCACGTGACCAGGCCATGATGAAAGCGTGAAGACGCTCACCACCAGGGAATAGGGGAATGGCATCGTAGAATGGTAGAATAGAAGGCCAATTTTTATCTGGCAATAATGATCTTGAGTTTACACTCGGGTCCCGAAATTATGAATATTTGAGTAAATTTATATTTTCGATAAACTTTTGAGTCTCGCCTAAAATTAAAGAAAAATAACCTATCCGAATTTGTGAGTATCCGGACATCCATGATCTATATTAATTAACTACTGTGGGCTACTGTGGGCGCCTATAGGCGCTTAGAAATTTTGCGTTTATGACACTGAGAGCGCCTATAAGCGCTTATCCCATTGTGGTCGCCTGAGACTGAGGGCGTCTAAAGACGCTTGACGCAGTTTTATTAACACTTTATCGACCGGTGATTATTTCAGAATTTTTGTAAGGCCCATAATCCATGACTGAAAACTTTTTAATGGGTCTTTCAAAGGTGACAGCAATTTTGATTGCGGATCAACAATGCATCCCCAATAATATTGTCTAATAATGTTGTTACAAATTGGAATGTAAAAATAGAATTTTAAGCTTCATTTTGATACAGCGCTAATATTGAAAAGCCTATTAATAGGCTTCCGGTCGATAAAGTGTTAATATAAATACGTATGTAATTTTGTATTAATAAATAATAAATATGTAAATTTTATTTACATTTAATGAAACAAGTTTTACACAAATACCACTTAGATAGAGTACATGATCGTAAATCAAAAGGTGGAAATTCTATTAATCAGGCTTTTCGCTTGACGCAAAGACACATTCCATTTCAAATGTAAGAAATATGATGTAGGATTATGTATGTATCCATGTATCGAATTATATCATACTTTACTAGATTATTAGATATATTGTGAGAAAAGCTTTACATTAATATTAAAATTTTCATATTTGTAGTAGCAATTCGGTTCAGAATACAAAGAAATAAATAATATTGTTTTAATATAGTGAAATTCAGTGGTTTGATGTGGCGTATGTCGTAAATAAATTCCTAGCGTATCAAGGGGTTAATATAGCCACTGCCGCGATTGCTAGGCTTCAAGAAATAAAACATTCCATTCTGTTCTTCAGCTGCAGCTACGTTATATTTTGGAGCCAAAAGGAAATCAAAGAAATACCGATATTTATTTTGGTTACGGTAATAAAGTGATTGCATCAATAATCAATCCAATCGGACGATTAAGAAAAGATTTCTGTTATAAGTTACGTATTAAATTAATAAGAGTTACATTTATATGTGAACAGGTTTCTCTAGAAGGATAGAGCGTCTACTTTTCAAAATGTATGTCAAAAGGAACTTTTGTATGGCGTGAATTTCTTGAATTGCAAAGAATATGAGGCCCTTTCTGACATAATGATAAAACACTTTAGTCCTAGTGATTAGTTATGGTACTGAAGCGTTTGTTGTTCAATTATTTGATTGAACTAAGGTGTAAAGTGAACAGCTTACAAAGCTTAATGACAAGAAGTTTACTATTACTTAATTGTCTGTAATATTAAATAAAAGCTTCGATGTAGAAATTGAGGTTATGTCTTTACAAGACAAATATTTAATATGATTGTAATTCAGTGTATATGAAATGCAGTAAATACATAATGTTACGTATTTTTGAGTTATGTATTTCTTGAAATTGTTTTAAAACCAAAGAATGGAGCATTCGCTTTTGCCCAAGAAAATACATCTTAATGTTATATCCTTTACCAATTTAATAGATATCCTAACTTTTATAAAAATGTAAAAGACAAATTATGTATATGCTTGAAAGTAAGGAGATCTATTTAGCAAAATTATTAAAGGCATGTATTGCACAGACGATTTCTGAAGTATCCTGTATTATAAAATTTCTTTCTGTATAATATATTCTACGTAAAAAAACACCACTTGTTCTTTTGTAAAAAAAAATGTTTAGAAAAGATTACTCAATTTTATGTGTAATCTAATTATTAATGCAAAGCTTATTAATAAAAGTATCAATTGTTTGCTAATTACCAGGCACGTCCAATGAGTAGGACATTTAACTTTTATCGGTTTCGATACACGTACATTTTGGTATTGTAACAATTTCGGCATTCATATATTTTGATACCATAACAATTTCAGTATAGCTTTATTAGCGCAATACCGGTATCAAAATCCTACCTGTTGTGGATCGCAACAACGACGAAAGGACGTGCCGCACCGTTCATGCAGCGACTTAAGCCGCGTAATTTACAATCTTATGGCAAACGCTACAACCATGCAGGCTAGTTTTGAACGGCTACCGTGATGTAGCGACTTCATCGTAAAATACCCGGACACTACAGGCAGCAGAGTACCAAAAGCGACGGTCAGCTAAGTGCGTATAAATTACAATGTCGCCAACACTAGATGAGCTTTCCTGGCAGTTCTCTACCGCAGTACACAAAATCGAAAATTACATCTACGACTGATTACAAAACGCAATATCACTCCACTTAAATTTATAACCGACCAATCAAGACAAAACCGAGGTGATGTTGGACGCAATACGACGAAACGTAATCCGATCAAGACAAAATCGTATCTTATAAAGGCCATTGAAATCGCAACGTAACTCTGTATATTTTACAAGTGTGCACAGTTCATCTCGTGTACCACTCATTCATACAAAGTGCTCACTATTTTCAACCCTCAACGAGAGAAGACACTATAGCGACGCACGGTTGGCGACTGCAATAACCATTAAAACAATCCGCTTGCAGAAGTCAGGGATCAAGCCAGAAAACCTTTCCTGGCGTTTGCAAGCCTGGAAAGATGACTTTACTTTTTTACAACTTTCATGAGATTGCTTGGCTCGCGGTTAGCGCGGCCTTGGAAAATTCCAAAGAATAACTAAAATCAGCGACGAGGAGTTTCCCTGTCCCGCCAAACAGGGAGATGATTTAACGAAAACCCTCCATCTATGAGTTTTCGAGAAAGACATCACCTTTTCCGAAGATACGTATAAATACACAAAAGAGTAGAATATTTCTACTCTCCATTTTAATACCAGCCATACGATACTGTTGATTCATAGCATGACCAGGCAATTCAGTTTTTTTACACCGTCTACACAACTTGCGATAAGGTTATAATCCACGTCATGCGTGATCCTTTTACTTCGTCCAAACGAAAAACTTCCATTATTGAGATATTGATAGGCACGTTTGGTGTTCAACGTTAACACTAAACCTACCGACATTTCATGTATACCTAATCCTACCATGAGCGTTCAAATGACCGCTTCAAAAAAACATATGTATCTTAATATAGAAAGAGATTTTAGCCAATTGGATAGTGAACAAAATATTTTTCTGGTGCTACAATAAAAATCCGCTCCCCGCTTTTCTGTTTATAAAGTTTTATGTACCTTTATGCATTTTCAGCATATTTTTTTCAAATTACAGCGTTTCGTATTACACATTTTCCACATAGGTATTTTTTACATTTTATACAAATTTTGTTAGTCTTATTGACTTTACAATATCGTATTTGATAAGATTTCCGTCTAGAAGAATCTGTAGCTGTGTTTTTTTATTGTTTTTATATATATCAGAACTGTCGGTCCTGAATTTCCTTGAAAATATTATAAATCGGTGCTCTTCCGCGATTAGACCCTTCTTTTATTTTTTGCCAAACAGTTCCGTCCATAGCAGTTTCAATCTCTTCCTCATTTTCACTTTCGAAACTAACTATAAATCTCTTTCTTTTTTGTCCTCTTCGTATATTCAAAATATTCTCTTCTTCCGTATCACTGTCAAATAAGTCACAATTATTTTCTGCTGTATCATTATCAATATCGGAAACTTCTTGGTCATCTTCCGAACAATCCTCGTCGATATTATTTATTTTTCCTAATAAATTGATATTCCTCGAATGTCTTGACATTTTTGGGGATGAATATACAAATGATAAAGTAAAAACTAAAATATAAAAATATAAATCAAAAGGGGCAAAAACATTGAGACTAGAAATAAAAAAAAAACAATTGTAAATCATGTTGGGATCCAGGTGAAAAACGTAGAGACCGATTTGTACACTTACAAATATATTTCGGACGTTTCAGATATACAGCTCTGGATACAACGTATACTTCGCGGAAACAAAATGACCGACTGTCACGCAGAAGAGATGTAGAAAAATGAAGCTCGCTAATTCTAGGGATCCGCGTACTTATACCTAGAAAAGCGAAAGGGAAAGGGCAAGGATGACCAAGCCTTAGGGCTGAATCCTGACCGTCGTGATTCAGGGTTCGGAGGTGATTCAGTGGTGAAAATGTTCGAAAACATCTGAGTCATTAGGCCAGCGCGGTGTTGGCGGTTATCATGGATTGGTCATCCAACAATCATACCACAAAATATTGTTGGCTCTGTTGACTTTGTCGAAACTATCACTTATACCACGTAATAATGTCTATTATACACTGTGAAATTTTCATACTCTCTGTTCGGATCGCAAGACCGTACTGTCTTACAAAGAACGCTATGCATTTGTTCCAATCGCGCGTTTGTCTACACTGTAGATCCACAATTACATTGTAGTCTCGTAAAACAATTTCAGGAGTGCGCTTTCCGAAGAATATAGACATGAATAACATGAAATCTTCAAAAGGTCAAATAACCGTTCGTGGTAGACTAGACATGCTATAAATTTTTTTCGGAAAGTTATCAATAAAGAAAGTTGTAAATATTGAAAAATGGGTTGTATGTATATTATAGGAAAAGTCAATAAGCTGCATAGTGATACAGTAACACTGTATACGAGAAATTCTAAACGAAATTTCAAAAACGGTCATTTGACTGCGCATGATAGGTTTAGTGTTAAAGCCTATAGAAAATTAAGAATATCGACAAAACTCTATCTTTTAACGGACACCACTTGGCGTACCGATTTCATTAGTCCTGTAAGCATATCATACAATACGAAACCCGTCGTAGCAAGCAGTTTCTCTGAAAAGCCATTTCTTCGCTTAGAATATTAAGTACTTTATTTCTTTCCAACCGAGAGCTGGTCACCAGACATCGAGTCGCCGTCAATAACTTATTGTTTTCGCTCGCTTTGTAAGACAAGGCGCTTTTCGGGGTTTATTACCTGCTACGGTTGACTCTCGAGACACAGGTACAATTCGTACCTTCGAGTGACCTTTAGTGTGGGCGGTCACCTTACCCTTTCCCCGCAATGCTAAAACAAATCAGTTAAAGGCATTTTCCTCACTAACCCTGAAAAATGTAAAATCCACGAAACCGCTGCTTGATGCGCTAGCCACATCCCAAAACAGTATAAATACAGTACATTTCTTCACCTCAAACAAATTCGATACTCGAACATCATACACTTCACTGGAGCATCAAATCGTTCGAAATTCGACTCTCATTCAAGCAACCGCCGAGCCTCTAGCTCACCAACGAAATCGACACCTTGTACCACGAAAGACTCACTATTCAACAATAAAGCAAAGTTATCGGTGGAAACAGCAACGCATCATTTTTACCTGCAGTTTAAGACAACCGCAGCAATTGCGCTCGCGGACTCGACGCAACGATAAAACTCTGACAGAAGTTGAATACGCAGAAGCATACGAATATCGCAGAAATCGTGAACAACCGAAAGAACGCATTACCTATTTGGAAATGGCGAAAACAACGACATCGCAAACATTGTAATCTAACGTTATTTATTATCCGCGATAGAATTATAACCTTGTACACTCCGGGACAAAAAGATAGTACACTTTAAAATTAACGTAATTTTTATTTATTTAACATTACAACCACGGTTTTGTTTTTATACATTCTTGCAAAATACCTCTATAAACATATACAAATGAAATTGAATTGAATTTCGCCAGTCTATACAATTTTATAAAAAAAAATAACTTTTAAAGAAATATAGTGGGACAAAATAATAGCACATTTAACTTAAAAATATGTATAATAACAAATCAACAAATAATATTTAATGCTTAATATCTTGAGACTCCTCTTTTACATTTAACAACAGTGATCATTCTCTTCGGCAAAGATTTATAGAGTTTTTACATAATTTTTTGCTTTAATTGCACCCACTTATCTTGAATTCATTTTTTTAATTCGGTAATACTTCCAAATTGTCTGCCATTTCCATATACAGATCGGGCAAGATTTCTCCAACAATTTTCAATAATGTTAAGGTCAAGTGACCTTGCTAGCCAATCGAAAATGCGAATTTTTTCTCGAGAAAAGTACCCTTTTACTACTTTTGCAGTGTGTACTACAGCATTATTCTGCTGAAAAATAAACTTATCTCTAGCAATTCTAGTGGCGTACACGTTTATTTGTTCCCTAATCATTTCCAAATACATTTTGCTATTCATTTTTCTTGTTATAAATTTGATATCCATTTTACCATAGTAACTGATACCGCACCAAATCATCGCACCACCATCTTCCATTTGCCGACGACTCAAAAACTGTTCCTCTTTTCAAATATCGTGAAAATAGTAACTCAGACCATCGGGTCCATCGAAGTTAAACCTCTTTTCATTCATAAATATTATTCTTCGCCATTTCTTTCGCATATGAATATATTTTTTCGCAAAGTGTAATCGATTCATCTTATGTTGGACAGTTAACCAAGGCTTTTTCTTCAATTTTCTTCGTGTTATGTAGTTTCATTTTTGAAAAACACGTCTCACATTATTTATATCACCGTCTGTACCAACACTTTGAACAATTTGCCTTGCAGTCACCTTAAAATTTCATGCTGCTCTTAGTATTGCACGTCGTTCTCCGGCAATTAGACTTTGGGGACGTCCAGAACTCTTCGTTTTATCACAATTGTTGCGACGGCTACACCGCGCCGCACGCGGACAATTTTTACTCTGACGAACGGACCCCACGTGCGACGCACGTGAACACACCCACGTGCAACGCACGTGAAGACACGCAAAGAAACCCTGCAATAAACCACGATAATCCCTCATTGACATCATTTCCTATTCCTTCAGATATACTCCGTCAAGCACTGACAATTTCCCACTCCTTCAGATATACCCCCTCAAGCACGCTCCTTCCATCATTTCCACAACCAATTAAAAAACGCTACATTCCTCCACCAAAAACTACCCTCAACCAATCACGACAAAACCGAGGTGACGACAGACAGAACGCAACCAGCATCATCAGATCTTAGAGAGAACTCACAGAAAACGCGAACTACATCTCAGAGACAACACGAACAAGACTAACAAGAAATCGCAAACAGACGAATACAGACATCATGAACAGAACAGAACTCGAACATAGAAATCGTGAACATTACGAAGTGGAAATAAAGAAAACCCGCAACCAATACAGTCGTGTAATTATTACGCGACCCAAGGTGCTCAGTAACAATTCTAGTCACAATCCAGTCACCTTCACATACAACAGTAATTTTCAGGATTTTTCAAGAAATTCATTATTACTTTTCAATTTCTATCCATAATTTTTGTCACTGAATATTGTTCTTCTTTCAATTTTATTGTAGTGTCAACTTCACATGCGTTCAATGTCTTTCCGCGACCCATTTTTGATAATATTTCAGCTTTTTTGAACAATATACAAGACGAAAAAATATCACAGACTTCATTAACTATGTTCCGAGGTTGATGTTCGCAATTCCGCGAGGTTCGGTGTAATTGGAAAGCGTAGATTTATTACATATGGTATCATTTTGTCTCACTTGCAAACAATAATATTTACATTTTTTGTGTTATTAGGTCAATCGGAAAGTTCTGTCCATCTAGCGTCGAGTAGCCGTA
>CM052088.1:15393989-15447588 GCA_028453745.1 Agapostemon virescens
ATATTCATTTATTAAATCAATGCAACTAATTGCTCAAGAAAAGTCAAGACGTTTGGTGCAATCTTAAAATAGTTATTTAAGTTTGAAGAGTGTCCGAATACTTTTGTGTGCCACTGTATAGTATGTGCAGATGATACTCTTCATCTGTTATCACTGTCGTCGTACGTAGAAGAGGGTAATAAATAAACAAAATACGTACATCGACGTGTCAATGCGACAATATTAATTGAATGACATATCCTTTTTAATTTGATCATTTTTTTATGAATCTGTTATCGTCACAATTGTAATTGAAATGACACCAAGTACGATACACTTTAGGTCACACGTGTTTGTTTAATTCACGATATAGTAGAGCCTCGATTATTTGTGGTAATCAGTAGAACGTGAGTGTTCGGATAACATAATAATTACCTACATACAGTATTCCATCGAATATTTACGGATTTCCACAACAAATCTAGCTGTACAGGAATTATTTTGGATTGAACCATATACATGTAAATTATGTATGTATTCGGATAATGAAGAATTCAGATATCACTGTTTCTAGTAATCGAAGTTCCACTGAGTCGTCAATCGAAGTAGCAAATATGTTTAACCCTTAGCACTCGAATGGCACTTCTAAAGCGCCACTAAAAATTACCATACTATTATTTAAACAACTGTTACATCGCTAGGTTTGCAGTTAAGAAATCAATAAAAATTTGGATGTTTTAAGAACGAGTAATAGTAATTAAATTCACATGTACGAAAGAAATAAACTATATACAACGGAGCTATTATCGGTAAAAATGTTGTTTCGATTTTGGAATAGAATTGCATCGAGTGCAAAGGGTTAAAATTATGTAATATTTGGTTTTATTTTCGTCAAGAAAATGCCACAAATATGTTGACCAAAATTTAGTATGGAAATAGTTAAAAATGAAAAGTTTTCGTCATTGCACTGGTATTGTCTCACCTATAAATCTCATCCTACATAATTTTTTTCATATATCGAGACAGTAATATGGTGACAAAGATCCATACTGTATGTATTGTATATTTAATCATTATAATATATTTAATATTAATATGTATTTTGCAACAGACAAAGCTTAACTTGACTCAGTCAGGTTTAACCCAATTTTCAGTATGCAAAATTTTATATGTGGACATTTTTCAATGTAGATGTTTGTTAGCGCAGGCATATTTCGATGTAAGCAATTTTTTGCACGGATATTTGTCGGCGTGACATATGCCAGTACGAGCAATTTTTGACCTGGACAACATTTTGCATAAAATAATATCTGTGTATTTTTCCAGTGTATCTATTTTTGTGCGCAACTGTCGTATGCACTTTTGTCTTATCACCAAAAACAGCTGAAACAATTTATATGAATTCGCGCTACACAGAACATTGTTTCTTGCAATAAAAGCGTATTGAACAAGATTGTATTTTTACGCTTATCAATATTATAGTGGTTTTGTCAAGAGGAAAAAATGTATTGAATAATTTGTTTTTCAAGTTTTCTAAGTTTTTATCATAGATTTATAAGCGAATAATATTTCCACTATGCTTATACTTTACATTTTATGGTTTATACTATGATAATAATATGATAATATTGTATAATACTTGTTCTTTCTTCTATTTTTAGAGTTATATATCATATACTCAGAACATGGATATATAATCATGTAAAAGTAATAGAGGAATTAGAATTAGATGCATTAGCGGTAATAGATCCGACGATTCTTTATTAGATTCTGAGTCCGATAAAGATCATTCAATAGTATTTACCCGAAGACACATAAATATTATTGACAGTGACGATGAATTTAGTACCGAATCATCATCGGATAAGGAAAATTCAGGACCATAAAAACTGTTCAGCAATCAGTATCCCAGACGAATAATAGTTGTTATCGCCCTTGGAAAGGAGATTGCCTTGAAAACTATTTGACAGTGAAATTATAAGCGATATACTTGACTATACCAATACATATGCACTGCAGTCTGATCCAACAAAGGGGTTCCAAAAATAAAGTGTTTCAAATGCAACATACATCTATGTTTAACGCCAAGTGCAAACTGTTTTGTGGAATTCCACGTTTAAACTGTTATGCACAGAAGTGCAATCATCGTAAGCCATTGTTATTGCTCAGTTACATAGATACAAATTATAATAAAATTGTTTAAACTGGTAAATTTTTTTTTTATCTGCATATGTAGGTTTGCAACTGTTGATTTTCCGTTGCACACATTTTCCTATACTTAAAAAATAATTCGGCCCATAGAGGGTTAAAAAAGTCCAGATCATCACTCTGAATAACATTCAAAAATTCAAGTTGGGGGTTGCAATGTATAATCTGGAGTAGACTTTTAAAAAGATATTTTACCGCAACAAATGTCGCTGAGCCGAAATTCTTTAGCCAAATGTTTTTGAGCTTTACGGAATAATATGTAAAAGCGTAGAACCATATACTATAGAACAGTGATGAGCTTTATCTGTAGTCTGCAAAAAACCATTAGTAGATGCCGAACATTAATAAGCGTATTATTAGTATAAGATAGAACAAATTTTATAATTTGATTCTTTTTAAAAAGTATCGCATATCCTATAATTTTGTCGCAGCTACAACAGCGTATTTTCGCTTATTATTAAAGTTCTTTGAACAGTAGCATTAATAATGGCATAAATTATATAAAGTGTTACAATACGTTGCAAACAATAACATTAGAAATAAAGAAAGAAAAAGTTCTGGCTAGAATTAATTTCTTCTTCATTTCTTTGTATGTCTTATTGTTTCACTGCGAGGTGCAGAAGAAGAAATACAAAGTCCAGAACATAAGATATCCATTTGGATACGTTGGAGAAATCATTCGATGCCTAAAAAAATTGTCGACTTATAAAGTTAGAATCTTTTTCGAAGTATCATTTGGAAGAAGAAACAGAAAGGTTGCAAGAGAATCTCCTCATTCGAGAAAAACAAATCCATAAATCTAGGTTTTGGGATATTATAAAGTTTCGCGTTACGTTATTTTTCCTTGGGAAGTTAATAATGAAAGAAAAATTCATCAATTCCACCAGATTTAATATTAATAAAATATAATATAATGAAATAAACAAAGTGAAATATAATGAAATGCTATAAAGACTTGTTTGTTAATATGGACGGTACGGGCATCACAAAGCATAACGCTTCAATCATCTTTTTAGGATCAAAATTTTCACGTTAAAGGTAAACGAATGTTATTTGTTTTTACGTTGTTTTTAGTAATAATATTGCATTCGTATATCTACTTACAATAAAACCGTAATCTTCGTTCATAAATTATTATTAAAAACACTGTTCAATATAATATTTTTTTGGAATCAGTTTTCAATACATTGAATGTCGAATATTCATCACAGAAAAATCTCACAAGATTAGAGTAATTCAGTTATTATAATAAAATTACAGAATTAAAGTGTCCAGCAGGGATTATTTCTTGAACTCTTTTACATCGTACAAATTCCAATATTTTTCAACTCAAACTACTGCAGTATGAACAAAGTTAATTTTTAAAGATACACGAACAATTGTGTCGTAATTGATGCAGCATTCGATGTGTTAAAAGTATAGCAATAATTCACCAGTAATTGTTGAAATACACATTGATGTTAATAAAAGTATATGGTAAACCGGCAATAAATCATTTAAAATGGGCTTTAAATAATAGAAAATAAATAAGTGTTCATATGGTTATTAATAAAGAATGCGTATATAACGCACTGGTTAAAGAAACTCGAATAAATTTCAAGAATCCCACTCCCATTATTAATTTTTGATTATTTAATATTAAGAGTTTTAAGAATAGCCTATGTATATTAGTATACATGCAGCGTTATATTTAAGTGTTATATATGTTTTTACCGATTACGTTTAACTATTGTATATATGTTTTCATCGATTTGCGTACTATTCTGTTTTGTTCACGTTACTATGTTTTGATGTTGTTAAACAAACGTTGGAGACAGTTGTTCCCCGCGATCGAGCAACCAAAAAGTACGTATCACGCCGTATCCAACCTTACAGAGCTACTCTTTATAAATCATTTCATTTTGTACAAAATATATATCCTGTTGCGACAGCAATACCGAAGGTTGTCCGTGCCTAACCCTGCATTCAGAAATTTGTAAGTCATACAATAAAAGACAGGTAGAAGCCGCGAATTACGACCCGTGCCGCACGCGGACAATTTTTAATCCGACGAACGGACCCCACGTGCGACGCACGTGAACAGACCCACGTGCAACGCACGTGAAGACACGCAGGCAAACCCTGCAATAAACCACGATAATCCCTCATTGACATCATTTCCTATTCCGTCAAATATACTCCGTCAAGCACTGACAATTTCCCACTCCTTCAGATATTCCCCTTCTAGCACACTCCTTCCATCATTTCCACAACCAATTAAAAAACGCTACATTCCTCCACCAAAAACTACCCTCAACCAATCACGACAATACCGAGGTGACGACGGACAGAACGCAACAAGAATCATCAGACCTTAAAGAGAACTCACAGAAAATGCGAACTAGATCTCAGAGACAACACGAACAAAACTAACAAGAAATCGCAAACAGGTGAATACAGACATCACGAACAGAACAGAACTCGAACATAGAAATTGTGAACGTTACGAAGTGAAAATAAAGAAAACCCGCAACCAATACAATCGTGTAATTATTACGCGACCCAAGGTGCTCATCCTATAATTCATTTATAATGTCTGAATAATATCTGGTTTAACAACAAACAGAAACATGTCGGAGACTATCGGAGGAATTCGAGTTTATGAGTTTAAAATCGACTGTACGCGTTGGTGACTGCTTTCTAACTGTCGGAACGTTGTCCTACCTGTATAAAGAAAAGAAGACAAAAGAAAACAAAATTTTCAAATCCACTGAGGGGAATGATCGTTTTGGATAATTGGTTTAAGAAATTGTGAAAATAAGGCGAAGTAATTGTCCAGAACCAATAGTCGCTCGCAAATAAGAATCGCATTTACAAGTAATAAGTTGGCATCTTTAGCTTCAAGCGCTTAGGCTTAAGGGGAGGCTTTTTGCAAGAACAGAACGACCCAACCGGGGGGGGGGGGGGGGGCAAAATTGCTACTGTTGTCTCCACGTTTTCAGTTAGTATGCAGCAGTTAGCCAGAGCTTTTCGAGGCGATCAGGTTTTTCCACCACTTAGCATAGATTGTTTGCAAATGTGGATGCACTTCCTGGGTCGGCAAATTTGGTCACCCCTGGAAGTATCCCCAAGCATTCCCACTATCTGTCCCCGATCGTATTTACTTGTACAACCCTTCATCGAATCGTAGGGACCAGTTCATATTCATAGATTCTAAGTCTGGGGGATTGAAAAATCCAACACAGACTGCAACATTTGAAAAAGATTACAGAAAGTAGGCAAATCTCAAATAGCAGACCCTATGTCCATCGAACGTTCGTTTCTTTTCTAGTTTATGTTCGAACGTCGTACGCCCATTCGAAACATCCCTAGGACGTCCTTTTTGACATTCTGGGAACATTAATTTCTTAAGTCTTGTAGACGTCCTAAGGACTTAAATTTCGGACGTTCTAGGAATGCTCACTTTTTATATCTCACGCATGTTCTCAAAACAAAATTGCGAGAGTTCTAATGTATTTCAGATGTCTTAAAGATTGTATTAATAATAACTATAGCGTCAGTAATATAAATAATGGTAACAACTATAGTAATAGTAATAAGTATTGTAGAAAGCAATAAGAAGTATCTGTGTCTGAAACGGTCAGGTCCAGTAACCAGACCATTGCGTGTTTGATTTCCAGATGATTTTTTGTCAACTTTTTCAAATTCTCTACTCTACTTTATCTTACGGTTTACTTTTTAATACATGAAATTTGTCATAAAAACGTATAAAATAATTAAATTCTTCGCATCGCGCACAGGAAACGTTATTTTAGGACGTCCAGTTCTGAGAATGTTCGCATAGGACATTCTTATGGAGTCCTATTGCGTAAATGGGACTTTTCTAGGACATTTACGGGTCATAACGAGGACGCCTAGAGGATATATGAGGGCTATCGAGACGGCCCCAGAACGTACGGAACGTCCGTTGTGGGCAAACATAGAACGTACAGATGTTTTTATGGTGTTCGGTCTTGATCCAATGTTTCCACTAATGGTACCTATGGTACCTATGGTGCTGATAAATGTCAAACAGAAGCGAGACGGATTTGTTAATCCAAGGGCAGTGATCCGATGGTTACTGCCAAATGATTTTTCAACTACTTTAATTACGTTCCATTTTTGTATTAAATTCAGTTATATAATGAATTATAATGTTTTAATAAGTATAAAATATATTATTATTCAATGGTGTCCTCGATAATTCTAACGTTCGAGGTGGTTCAAATTGGACCACATACTCACAATCACATTTTTTGTAAGTGAAATAATTTATGTGCATTTTAGTCAAATCATTAAATTTAGTCGGCATACCACGTGCAAACGGCTAAAGTCTGACGCATTGAAAAATCCAACACAGACCGCAACATACATTAAACACAACTCACGCAGAATCCATTGTACTGTTACGAGCCGAGGGCCATGCGGCTTTGCGTGGCCGGAGGTTTATTATGTCTTTGAGGAATAAATGTGTAGGGAGTCGTGGACTAGCCGAAACGTCTTTCGGAACCGGGTCGCCACATTAGGTTTGGTAGGATAGTCGTGGACTAACCGGAACGTTTTTCGGAACCGGGTCGCCACATTAGGTGTATGGTAGGAGAGTCGTGGACTAGCCGGAACGTTTTTCGGAACCGGGTCGCCACATTAGGTATATAGGGATAGGGTTGAAAAGGTTTTTTGGTTGCCTCGTAACTTTATGAATTTAAATGAAGATACACCTCGAGCGGCAAAGATGTATCCTCGTGGGTTTTACCAACTACTAGTTATGAATTAGGAGGTGGAACAATTGAATTGAGAAACAAAGACTGGTAAAAGATAGTATATTACAAGCTAAGTTCTATACAATTGTGTAAGTGAGTGTGTGTGTTGCGTAGACGCTAAGTCCAGCTCTCAGTTTGTCGCACTGAGTGTACGGGAGGCTGCTTAACCTCGTTACAATACGTACTCTGTTTGTTTCTGCTCGAAAGAGAATTTAACTCGATCTTGCTATAACGTTTCTAGTCGAAGGTTGACGTGAAACTAGCCCCGATTTCTGGGTCCGTCCGAGCCCTTTATATACCCGGATTTTCCTCAAAAATCGGTAGTGGGGCTGGCCGTATGTGCGGTGGTTTCCAAAAATTCGTGGGAAAGAATTGGTAGAGGGGGTGGCCACATGTGCCGTGGTCTCCGGGAAACTCGTCTGACTAACCCCTTCGGTGCGTCAGACTTACGATAAACGGACCCGCCGTATGGGTCCAGCTGGCGTACAATCTCGGGAAGAGCAAGAAAATACGTCGGAGAAAACTCCGTACGTTAAAGTACCATTATTTCTAAACAACACTTTGTAATACAATTAAAGTATATCAGTATTGAAGACAATTCTCTAACAATAAGCATGAGCTATTCGCATGTCTCAAGGATTAGCCGTTGCAAGTAATAAATCCGGAACAAGATGGCTCGACTTGGTTAAAGCAAGCAAAACAGAAGATTCTAAGAAAACATGGCTTTAATTTGACTTCTGGTGACCAAATGTGGGTCACACCTCGGTAAAATGCTAAATTCAGAGAGAAATAACGGCTTCTCGAGAAAAGTATGTTATTTTTGGAATCGCATTGTTTGTTCATTGAAGAGAAGTCTACAAGATATATGAGGTCATTTAGAAATTTTAACTGTTTTGTTTGCGTCTCCTACCTACGAAACTTGCAATGACGTAGGACAGTGTTGGATCAAGCGCCTGTTTTTACGTACGCCTTGGAGATTCGAATAGGGTATATTGTATACTTTTTAAACCCGGAAAAGACGTATAACTAGTTTTTGTTTATTTACAAATATTTACAATCAATTGCATTCTACAGAGATTGATTGCAAGGATACTTGTGAATTGGATTGAAGGAGAGGGTTGTATCGATTGTTGAAGTTTATTATCCACGGTAGATCTGTACGATCTTTCGGACCTCGATTGTTTTTGTACGGTGTGTCACTAAAAAAAATCATAAATCGAAAGACCAATGTAAAAATAAAAACTATATGTAAGAGTATTGTATTTTACGCGGTGACAGGCAAAGCGGCGCAGGCAGCGAGCACCATACATTGTAACAGTTTAGACGATTGGAATTTACAGTCCGCGACAATAGAATAGCACACCTTCTAAATTTCGTAGTAATTAAAAAATAGAACAGAAATGAGAGCGTTCAATCCATATGCTTCTTGAGTTACTTCTTATATATCCATCTTAGTGACTTTGACACGTAAACACTGCTCCTAAATTCTTAGAATCGTTGTTTTGGTAGATTTCATGGAAACGTAATCCGACAAAATAATAGCACACATGCTACACTCTCACTTCTCAGTTGAACACGAGCAAAGGAAGGTGGCTAAGTATTTGATATATAGTGTGGTGAATTATTGCGGAAAACTTCTAAAAAAATGGGTCGTGGAAAGAAGTTAACAGATAGTGAAATGAAAACGATTATGACACTATATAAAGAAAATGTTTCTATTTCAAACATTGCGAAAGTAATTCATAGAAGCCGGAAGGTTGTCATGAATTATTTGAAAAACCCCGAGAAATACAGTAACACAAAACGTCCTGGACGACCTGCGGCACTATCAGCACGAGAGAAACGTGCTATTCTAAGGGCAGCATCGAATGCACCAATGACTACCAGGCAGATTGCTGAAGCAGCAGGCGTACAAACAAACGTCAGAAATGTGCAACGTGTCCTGCAAAGATCTAAGCACCTGTAGCGAAGGAAGCTTAAAAAAACCGCCTCTAAACGAAGCGCATAAGAAGGCTGCAGTTCGCAGAGCAACATGCTCACTGGAAGAAGAAGTGGAGAAAAGTCATGTTCACCAACGAAATGAAGTTTAATCTCGATGGACCTGACGGGTGGAGTTATTATTACCACGACTTACGTAAAGAAAAAATGTTTTTGATCCGTCACCAGATGGGTGGCGGAGGAGTCATGGTGTAGGCTGGTATCGGCTACCATGGAAAGACGGATATTAATTTTATCAGTGGAAAAATGAACAGCGTAAAATATCTAATGTTAATCCATGAACAAATAACCACACACGCAACCAGAATTTCCGGGAAAAAACACATATTCCAGCAGGATAATGCAGCGGTTCACACCGCAAAGGTTGTGAAAGCATTCTTCGAGACGGAAAATATTCAAGTCTTACAATGGCCAGCTCGTTCCCCTGACTTGAATATTATAGAAAACTGTTGGGGAGACCTTGCTAGAGCAGTTTATGCTAAAGGGAAACAGTTTAATAACGTAAACGAATAAAAAGAGTGCATTGCACTCGAATGGGAACGAATGAAGCAGAAAAGGATTAAAAAATTATTCAAGTCGATTCCAAAGCGAATAATTTCGGTTATAAAAAACTCTGGAGGATCTACAAAATATTAAATATTGAGTTCCCTTCGTATGTATGCATAAATGTTAATTAATTGCAATAATGTGCTATTATTTTGTCGCATCGGTTCATCAAGGTATATACATTTTTGCAGATGAAACAAAAAGGACCATCCTTGTATATAGAAAGTTAGCGCTATTTGGTGTTCAACACTTATGTGTACCTGTCTACATTTTCAAAATTATATTTTTATGCTTTAATAAATAAGAATTAACAAATTTTACGGGCTGTGCTATTCTATTGTCGCGGACTGTAGTCGTTCCCACACTCATCCTCTTCGCGAACCCTTGAAGATTTGGGGCGTCTATATATTTTTGCGCGAAGAGGCTAAACGGAGCGAATTAGGAAATCGCGCCTTGGGTACGTCCACTTGGGACTTCACCTATTTTCCCGACGATGTTTGTCACATCGAAGAGACCGTGAAAAGTCTTCAGCTTTTTTTCAGCTGTCAAACAGGAAATACAGATCTTTCGGTTCCACAGTCATCAGAGTCACTGTTTACGCAGGTCCATACTTGCAGTCCTCGCATACCTTTCAAACAATTCTTTACGGAAGAATCTATTAACGTGTGACGAACAACTACAGTAACTCTTATTAATATTCGGACATTGTGCTATTCAAAAAATTGTTGCTAGTTTCGATCATTTGCAATAGTAAATTTGGAGTTCTTGTTTTACAATATAACAGAACATTCATTGTAGTTTGTAATAACATCAATTTTATTTGTTTGTTGCACATGCTTTTCTTAATACCAAACAGTGAAATTTATCGTCGCAAAAATATTCGGACGCTTGACAAACTATAACATTTAAACATGAAAATTATTAACATAAGCAATAATTTATATTTCGTTGGATAGCATTTAGCTTTAATTACGTATCGCAACCGCTTAGGCATATTGTCTATAACTTTTTGTAAGTAACGTAGCGGTATACGTCTCCATTCTTCAATTAATCGTTTTTTTTATTCTTCCTTCGATCTTATCGGCGTTGTTCGAATTTTCCTGCCCAAAAAATCTCACACATTTGCAATGGGATTCAAGTCTGGTGACTGTGGTGGCGGATGTAATACTTTTGGGCCATTATATAAAAGGTATTCTTGAACTATACTGGCTTTATGTTTAGGATCATTATCTCCATAATATTTAAATGTGTGTTCTATATCCATTGTGATTGCACTTTTCTCAAGATTTTGTTTAAAAATATTTAGATACTTAAATTTATCTAAAATTTCTTCTATAAAAACCAGTTGTCCAACTCCTTTAGATGAAATACACCCCCACACCATAATACTTCCACCACCGTGCTTTATTGTTGCATTTAAATTTATTCTGTTAAGTTCTTGATTTCGTTTACGCCATACTAATTTTCGTCCATTAGTGTTAAACAGATTAAATTTACTTTCATCAGCGAAAATTACATTATTCTACCAAGATGTTTCCTCATGAACATATTGTTTTGCAAAAGCAAATCTTTTCCTGCGATTCGCATTATACCCATCTGTTTTAAACACCTGAAGTATTGTATCTGGATGAACTTTCTTTCCTATCTCTTGAAATAATTTGAGGAGGAAGATTTATGGGAAATAATTCATCGGTTTCCTCGACTCTTTTTATTTTGCTATTGTGCGGGATGAATCGCAGAAGGTTGCGATATCGAAGAAGTACAAAACGTTGGTCGACTACTCACACGCGTGGCTTCGAGACAATGAGAGCGAGGCCCAGCGTCTCCGCGCTATTTATTTGTCTCTTCCTTCTCGATTCATCGATGAATATCGATCGCGACGCTTCGCGAAGATTCCCGAGGAAATGTCGTTAATTAACGGTCGCCGCCTCGTGGATCGACATTTCCAACGGTCGCCGCGTTTCGAAGAATCCCGAGTCTTTGATCGATGCCGCGGCTCGCATATCTGGGCCGGTGGTAGCGGCTGAGCCGCTACAAATTCAGCACTTAGTGTTGGAGCACTTAAACCAGGGTTAACTTTTACTTTTCTCAAAATAATACGTTTCTCTCGGTTGTCAAGCTTTCTGAGGAATTGATTCAATTCGATTTTCTTCATTATATCTCCGTATAATATCAGCTACAGTGCTCTTACTTAATTTTAGAAGATGACCAACTTCCCGATACGTTTTCTCTTTTTCTCTGTAAAAAATTATTAATTGTCGTACGTCAAATGAAGTATTTTTACAGTATTTTAACAGTAAGTGATATCGCGAAGCGTGTTCTTCATCTTGCTCGACATTACGTTTGTAAACAACCGGTAAAGGTGTCGTTATTCCCAAGAAATACGAGAATAAGTTATGCGTCCGAATATTTTTGCGACGATAAATTTCGACATAATTTAGTTCACTGTTTGGTATTAAGATAAGTATGTGCAACAAACAAATAAACTTGATGTTATTACAAACTACAATGAATGTTCTGTTATATTATAAAACAAGAACACCAAATTTACTATTGCAAACGATCGAAACTAGCAACAATTTTTTGAATAGCACAATGTCCGAATATTAATAAGAGTCACTGTATGTTGTTGAGGCGTCCGCCCTTAGTTCGAGTTGGGGTGGGGGAGTCGCTCAAGTAAGAAATGTGGCGACTGTAACTGCTGCGCTCACCGATAGAGGCACAGTAGGACGAGACTTTCCCGCTAGTTTCTGATCCATCTTCAATGCATATGTATACCGTCCTTAACCGCCTTCCAGTACCCAGCGTCTAACACAGGAACATATTCAGATGCGAAAATCCGATTTTGATGAAACTTATGGGAGATTGTAGTTCTTTGAAAAATATTTGACACGTGTTTTTTTTTATCGGCAACCATCCACTTTGAAGTGGTGAAAACAGCCCTCAAAGTGGAGGTATTTTTAGATATCTCGGAAACCAGAGGTTGAAAAATTTGAATTTTTTTTTAAATTGTATGTTTTTTAATGGGAAATGTAGTCATGTAAGAAATTGTTAACAAAAGTTCTTCGTTTAAACAATCAAGCTATAAGCTCCCATAAGTTTCATCAAAATCGGATTTTCGCATCTGAATATGTTCCCTTGTTAGTTTATGTTGTGATTGATGATTACAGTAATTTTTTAATGCATCGAACGAACTGCAGTTTATGAGTTGGAAGGTAACAACAATTACACTCTATGTTCTCCGAGAACGCACAGACTCAACGATGCTGATGCGAAAGAAACGCATCGATCACGACTTTACTCGTAGCCGGTCAACAACGTTTGGACTTGACGAATTAACTCGTGACCGGTCAACAATGTGTTCTTGCTTGTTTTTCGTTTATGCGTTCTAATTTGCCGAGGACAGGGTTAGGGACGTAAAACCTTCGATGTTGCCGTCGCAACAGATACCATCAACGATCAGCACACTCCAAACACGCGGCGTCAACCGAATAGGTAATGAACGCGCTTATACTGTTCAACACGAATTTTGCCTTTTAATACCCACTGGGTGATCCTTGTAGAGCGTGACTTCCCAAACACGAATCCGAAAACCGAATTTCTGTATCACCCCCAGTTTTCGAAAAACATGAGTTTTTTGTAAAAACGTGCAATTTTGAGCAAAAACCGAGTATTACACGGAAACTAAAAACGTCAGATAGGTCAATATTGGATTAAAAGATACAGAATGGGTTCCTGAACATATTACTATCTACATTTATAATATTAGATGCTTCTAAATACTGTTAAATGACTGTCAAAGTTTAAAAAAATACCCAACTACGTACTTTCTACGCAATATTTTTGCATATTTATGAAAAGTTCTTTACCTGACACGAAAACCGACCACGGCATGTGATTCTGTAGACAGAAGCGGTTTTAAAATCGTGTAAATCGAGAAAATATTTGTTGGCAACACGTGCACGGCGTTTTTCTGCCGCATCGTCCATTGCTGGCTTGTCTTGTCTCGGCAGTGCCGCAGCTATACGTGATTAACGCTGACAGAGGCGTCTAATGGGGCACCCATTGTGTATGAGTGATTTGATCTATTTTACAACATTTTACTGTTCTATCTTTTTTTTATATTCATGTGCATACTAATCTCCGAACTATGAAGTACTATGACGTACTTTTTAATCAATTTCACCCAAACAACAATTCCATTGAAAGTTGCTGTTTCTAAATTTTTTAAGTTTAACGTTGGAAGTAAAAAGAGGAAATATGTAGAATTTAATATTTCCTGTAATATATCCGATGCACAAGAGAATTTAAATGTTTTATTTAACGTTTAAACATATAAATAGATATAACAAATAGATAGAACAGTAAAATGTTATGAAAAAGTTCAAATGTTATTCAAACAAAATGGGTGCCCCATTAGACACCTCTGTCGGCGTTGATCACGCATAGCTGCGGCACTGCCGAGACGAGATAAGTGAGCAACAGACCACGTGGCAGCAAAACGTCGTGCGCGTGTTGCCGACAGATATTTTCTTGATTTATACGATTTTAAAACTGCTTCGACACTTTTTCTCGATAGTTTCTTCTTCAGAAATGGCTACAGAATCACATGCCATGGTCGCTTTTCGTGTCAGGTAAAGAACTTTTCATAAATATGCAAACATATTGCGTAGAAAGTACGTACTTGGGCATTTTTTTAAACTTTGACAGTCATTTAACAGTATTTGCAAGCATCTAATATTATAAATATAGATAGTAATATGTTCAGGAACCCATCCTCTATCTTTTAAGCCAATATTGACCTATTTGACGTTTTTTGTTTCCGTGTAATACTCGGTTTTTGCTCAAAATTGCACGTTTTTACAAAAACTCATGTTTTTCGAAAACTGGGGGTGATACAGAAATTCGGTTTTCGGATTCGTGTTTGGGAAGTCACGCTCTACAAGGATCACCCAGTGGGTATTAAAAGGCAGAAAAGAAGTTTTGATTTGTTGGACAGTGTTATTATCCAACATCCTGCCTGAATTTTGACGTAGATCATCGTGGAAAAGGAACTCGTTTAGATATGATTGATCATGGAGGGAGGTGTAACGTCTCTACCTCTTCCTGCGTTCATCAACAGAGGGACAAATGTTCAATGGGACGCCCTGTCCAGTTACTATTTGGTCCGTCATCGATTCGTATACAAGGTATCTCACGCAACTAGATAGAGCTATGCCTTTAACCCTTTGTCATTCCATTTAGCTCGACGAAATTCGAATTCAAGCGGTTGGAGACGACGCGCGTTAAACGGATCAGTTTACGTTTGGCCAAATCTTGATTCTACAATTTGACTCGTGACGTTTACATCTGGTTAAACCTTTATCCCACGACTGTGACTCTTGATATTCATGTTGGACTAAAATTGTTATCACGAGTCAGGCTTGTGAAAGTACTGCAACGGGTTAAAACTGTTAGGAATATAAAAAAACGTAAACAGACAAAATTAAATGTCAATTTATGTTTTATAGTTTTGTACCACTGTTAAGCATTTTTGTGTATTCATGCAATTGCAAAGTGCAACTGTATCTTTTTATCAAGTGGAATTCCATAACTCTTTTTACATTAATCGATTTTGCATATCACATATAACAGAACTATAAATTCCGATTGTTGGATTGGGATACGAGGACTGTTACGTTGGCCAGCGTGATCGCCGGATTTATTGGACTTTTTCCTTTGGGGATTTTAAAAAGTAAAGTCTATGTCACATCCTATTCGAAATATCAAAGACCTAAAAAATCACAGTGTAACGGAAACAGCTAAAATAAGTGAGACCTAAATACGCCAATATGGCGACATTATGAATAACATTAAAATATGAATGAAAACGTGTTTAGTATGCAATCGGCAACTTTTTAAATATTTTTTATGATTTACAATGTGGCGTGATTCGGCGCGACAAACTGGCGCCGAGTCCCGCTATATATTTAGGCTAAGTTTCAAGTGCGTCCGAGCGAATGGGCCCGATTGTATCCTGCGTGTCTATCTCGTGAGAATGTTTAAAATGGCTGGCCGAATGTTTAGAGTGGATTCTCGAATATCGAGAAGGGTGCGTGCCTCTAGTTTTAGTCGAGCGAAAGCATCATGTGAAAATGAGAGAAAGAACGTGCTAGTCAGTTAGGAGTCGTATGCTAGTCCACATCGAAAACAAAACGAGAACGGTTCTGCGGGCGACGCTAGGACTGTATGTTCTCGAGCAATAAAGCAGTGTTTCATAATACATCTCGCGGTCATTTCAACCCTCCACCTCTTCCACAACAAGATACCTGATAGCATGAATAAGGTTGTAGACGTAAGAAAATGCTTAAAGGTCATGTGGTGTAGATAACAATTAATATTAAAGATGTGCCGCGCGGTGTGATGGGGATAAAGTGGTCGGGACCGAAACGCCGTAGCCGCTTGTAATCAGGGGACACTCTTCGTCGGGAGTGGAGCAACTTATTTCAAACTTTAGAAAAGCAAAATTTTTCTCAAAACTACACTTCAACAACGCGTTTTATGTGAAAGAACTTAGCGAAGAATGTCGGTATATCACAGTAGGTATTACTAAGAAAGTTGAAATATCTAGTAAACTATTCACTTCACGATGGTATCACTATAACACTTTTATACGCAAAATTATTTACAAAATCGATGTACAGTAGCGCACGAAAGTATTCGGACACTTTTCAAACCTAAATAACTTTCTTAAGATTGGACCAACCGTCTTGACTTTTCTTGAGCAATTAGTTGCATTGATTTAGTAAATTATATACAAAATAAATTTTGTAAATATTGGAACTGACGTGAATTACATGACCAATAAACAAGGAACTTTTTAAATACTTTTTATTTGAGCCACGCACAAAAAATTTCAAAGACGCATCTGGTAGATCTATGATAGTTATACGCATGCAGAAAAATTCATTAAAATCGATTGACGTACACATGAGCTACGTGCCATCGAAAATGGTGAAAATCGCAATTTTTCACGATTCTTGATCACTTTCTACTTAAACTACAGAAATTCTTACATCTTTCTACGCGTGCCATTTTTTCCTGCGTCAATAGATTTCGGTGAGATTTTCAGCATGTTTATAACTAACACAGTTCTGAAAAACGCATATTTTAAATTTTCATTAAGAGTTGAAATAAAAATGTTTTAAAAAATTTCTTTTCTACTTTCCCACGTAATTTCTACCAATTAGAATTATTTCAAAATTATTTTTGCATATTATTTAGTAAATCAATGCTGCTAGTTGCTCCAGAAAAGTCAAGTCGTTTGGTTCAATTTTGGAAAAGTTATTTAGGTTTGAAGAGTGTCCGAATACTTTCGTGCGCTACTGTATGTAAAACAGAAGTAATGCAGTTCTATTTAAAAAAAAAGATGCAGCGGCAATAAGAGTGATAAAGTCATCCAGAATATACAATACAATTTATTTTTGTCCTATGACATTGTTTTTGTATTTCTAACAATTTTGAAGATATAGTTCTACCTAATTGCGCGAGTCATTCTATGTATACTGTTCTTAACTCCCTTCCGATATCTTAGCACATAAGGCAGTGTTCGTTAAAAGACCTCACTGACGAGTCCTCTAGCAGAACCAGAACCGAAAAACCGTCGTCGATGTGGCAAATATTGTTCTAGCATTATTTTACGTACAGGTAGCCCTCCTACAACACGGCACCTTATAACACGATTCATAAATTGCGGGAACCCTCCTACAACACGGCATCCTATAACACGGTTTCGCTCTAACACGATAAGAAAATTGCAAAAACTTTTGTACAATGCTGTATTTCTACAGCCGTGGCGAGGCTTGCCGTCTTAAAGATACAGAAATTGGTGGTATATTAGAACTTGCTAAATCAATCGGAGGCGAAGGTTTTGTGGATATATGGCTATTAAGGACGTTCAAGATGTCTTAATGGAAGAAGAAGTTGATGAAGCAGATTTGATGGAAATGTCATCCAAGGCTGTAAATCAAATCGATTCTGAGGACACTATCACTGATGCAGATTGTACAGTTAATAATTTAACATTAAAAAATTACAAGAAAGCCTAAGCTTAGCTGAAAATCTCGAATCATTTTTCTTGAATGCAGACCCTTCCGCTGAAAGAAGCCGAAAATTCAAAAGGAAGCTGCAAAACTGTCTAGCTCCATACCGAGAAATTTACTATGACCTGGTAAGAACTAGCAAGCAAAGTAAAATTACAGATTTTTTAAAGCGGAAAGAAGATGCAAGAACTTTAAATGAAGAAAAAAGTTCTGAAAATGAAGGCGATATCATTCCACTGAAAAAACGTTCTCGGATGATTATACTGAGCAGTGACAACGAAGAAATTTATTAAATTTGCGTTAAATTAAAATAATATTTTTTGTTTTTTTTTTGTTCTGTGTTGTACATGTATTTATATTTTTAATAAAAATTAAGTTGTTTATGTAGAATTAAAGAAAAATTTGTTTTTAATAAATTTTCAGAACGTAACCCCCATTTTTGTACTGGCTCTGGGTCTCATACAACAAGATTTCACACAACACGGCATTTTCTAGGAACCTATCTACCGTGTTATAGGAGGGTTACCTGTATTTCATGATTTTACATTGTAAAAGTAAATATTTAAATTGCCGCAATTAGGGAATGAAAAATGTATGTATTTATGGAAAACGGGAAGTATATTTAAACACTATAAAGTACATTTTAATCTGAATGCAAGAAACATTTTTTAAAATATTAAAATTGTTTGAATTAATCCGATGGTCAGTCCTGATCTATGCGACGACGTCTATTAAGTTGAGATACATACGCGTCATACGAGAAAGGACACTACTGCAATTGAGCCGTTCGTTGCACAAATCGATGAAGTCCATACAACAAAAAGTGGAGAAATACGATGAAATGATGTGCATTGTTTTTTAAAAATACATAATATAAATTCAAATAAATATTGTAGAATGCACAACTACAGATGCAGCTTTCATCTAACAGTATATAAAATTAGTAATAAAGAATAGCCAAAAGGTATCGTCAGTAATGTTACAATTTTTACGTGACTGGTGGAACTAATCGATTTAGCAAGTGAAAAAAGTAATAAATTTAAATTCTGTGTTTAAACTTTTAAGTTTTTTATCACAAAATAGTTAATTATTAAATATTTTTATTACAATTTTTTCATAAAAATTAATATTAATGGTTCTGTTATAATATATTGTTATTTGTGATTAATTCCTCTACATATTCCTGTATGTCAAAACTTTTGTTCTTTTGAGTTTTTGTATATTTCGAGTTCAATTATCAGGATTACAACTTCTTTTCCTCCCAATCAATGTGTTTGTTGCAATATTTATACTGTTGCAATCAGAAGAATCCCAGGATAACCATAAACATTTTCTTGAGCCAGACTTCTTGTTGATAAATCGTATTGAAGAACTATCAGATGGTTCAATATTTTGCACATAAACATTATTAATTAGTTTCACTCATCTCGATTATAACGGTATAATTTTTTTTTAAACCACCGACAAATTTAAATAATTGTTTATAATAACTCAACCAAAGTACGATGTGGAAGTGATGTTGAAAAGGCTGAAAAAATATGTAGTCCATGTAAGACTGGTAAAGTACGTAGCAGAAGTTAAAATATATCAAATTGAACTTTATTTTTAATAATAATTAATTTGACTTTACAAGTACTCGATTCTGCGGCAATTAACTGACTAATTAATTTTACTTTAATTCCGATAAGACGGCACTAAAAAATTCACCGTTATCAGTCGACGTTTGCTAGTGGATTTGAGTTGTATTATTGCAACGATTTACATTAGAGTGTGGAGTTAATAAAAATGTCCTCTGAAATAAATTATTTATTATTCAGTGGCCCAAAAATTTTTGTCGTTTAATGGTGTTAATCTTAATTATGAGGGAAAGTTATTGATGTAAAAGTTATGGCTATACCAAGTGTCTTGAGACTTAAACTTAAGATTTTTTAAAAAGTTAATCGATTTGTACAGTGAACGGTTCAATTACTCTGAAAAATATTTATTGTCTTCTGTTATGTTGCCGCAACACGACGGGAAGAGTTCCCGAAAAATAATATAGGTTCTTTTCTCAAATGGAACATTCATCAAGACTTGTACTAAGGTTGTTTATTTGTACCCACTCCTGGTGTAGATCCGTACTTGTGGCTCGCAAGTTATAGTTGTTGTTGTCTCCATCCATCACAAGCTGCAGGCTGCTCTGTTTGTTGTTGTTTGTTATATATGTAAAATATACAAAGGCGAATCAAGTACTATCGAGAAAGTTTCGTCCTACTGTCCCTCTGTCGGTGGGCGCAGGAGATACAGCCGCCACCACATTGATATATGTATTCGCTGATCCTGGTGATGGTAATAGTGCGTTGCATGGTTCTTGAAGCTGTCGCAGGGTTGTCACAAGAAACTCGAAATTATCTGCTCTAAAAGAAGGATTCGAAAAAGAAGAAAGCTCGAACCTCCTGGAAAAACTGGAATATGCCGATAAAAAAAAGTGTCAAATATTTTTCAAAGAACTATAAGTTCCCATAAGTTTCATCAAAATTGGATTTTTGCAGCTGAATATGTTCCCGTGTTAGCTTGTTACATTATTGTTGAAGTTTAGTTGTAGAAGTCGTTTAAATGCAGTTTACTAAACCTGATCCTTCGAACATTAGTTACTTAGTCGGCACACGTCGTGCAAGCAAATACAAGATCTAAAAGATTGTACATACAATTTAGATAGACGATAAAAATAGATAAAGTATATAAAATAAAAATGGGCGAGTCAATAAGTATGATCACTTGTCACAACTCGTTAACTACAGACTTTAAAATATGTTCCAATTAAACGTTTTACATTATAATTTAAAAGTTATCACAACGTTAATAAAATTTGACGTTAAAAGTTGCACATACGACTGAATATGCCTCCATGGTTGAAGTTTATATTAAAATATAGGCCCCGTTTTGAGGACACTACAAATTCAACCTCCTACTTAGTAATATCTATACATTCAGGTTACCCGAAATAGTCGGGTTACCTCGGGTACTTGTATTTCACGGGTATTTGTATACTCCTGGTCGACTCGAATCCACAATATCGAGTACCCGCATCCTAGAGCTCCCTGATTTCCCATTAGGTTCGTCTATGAGTTAACCAACCACCCAGCGACTCCCCGATTTCGCAATGAATTGTTTACGAAGTTTCAATATCCTGCAGCTCCCTGATTTCGCAACAGGTTTGTCTACATTTGATTCTATAGGTAGGGGCTCCCTCAATACGCGTCAGATTCGTCCTCGCCATCTATAATCCTATTGGCTTCGTGATTGCGCATCAGATTCGTCCGTGCAGCAAAGCAACAAATTCAAACCATACACCAAGGGTAATGACCCTTCCACTGGTTTCTCATACTTCTCACAGCCCTGGCTCGTGACGCATAGTCATTGACATTAATATTCGGACACGCTTAAAAAAGTGAAAACATGTTTAATATTGGACCATACGGTTTAGATTTCTTTGAGATGTTAGAATATTAGGGAAAAATAATGTCCTTCCTGTGCATGTTAATATTTGGACCGTTTATTTTGTAAGCCTTTTTTAAAAAAAAATGAAATATAACCTAATTTATGCTTAATTTAGTGTAAACTTTTTGTTTATAACTAGTTAGTATTTAATATCTTAAAAAATGCCTATACATTGTTCAATTTAAAATTGACAGGTAAAAGAAATTGCGTAACCATTGATTATGAAAGTGGTGTAAGTCCAATTTCCATAGACAGAAAAAATGGCATTACGAAAAAAGAATTTCCTGTACACACCACAGGATTATTATGACGTTATAAACCAATGTAGACAACATAATAAATTTATTTTATACGAAATGAAACGAGAGAATTTCGTTTCAACAAAAAATCTACAAAACGCAATTAAAAAACAGATAAGAAGAAATACTAATGGAGAAAAAGTAAATTGGTTGCAAATATGTTGGATGAGATTTTGCAAAAGTGCACCGTATACTATTTTATATAAAACATCAATGGAGGACACAGAATTTAAGACTCTTAATTTATCACCTACATGTCGGGGAAGACCGCCAAAATTAGAAAAAGTCGCCCTGGCGCCTTTGTATCACGATGCCAGGCCTATTACATACGAAAAATATAAGGATATGCAGCAGCTATTACCTTATATATCTCCTGTGCATCATGAATATTTCAAAACACTGCCACATGAAGAGCATAAGTAATTAATAATACCAATATCTTGTGTTAAGTTTAACAATATATAAATATAATTAACGTTCAAAATAAAAAATACTAATTCTATTTTATTTCTTGTTATTATTTATAAACAAAATTGGATTAATATGAAATATATTTTAAGCGATATTTGTTATTTCAAAATTGAAATTAAATGATATGTACAATTGATTAATTATGAAAGTGGTGTAAGTCCATTTGCGGCCTGGAAATATATATTATTTTAGTTAAATTCGCCTAAAAGAAATTTATATAATCAAATTACATATTGATAAATTAGTACAAACATTCCCAAACTTCACATAATTAACCTATATTTTTTAATTGTCAAATCTGCTAACATTTAATTCTCTCGAAACAGAAGAAAATGGACTTGCGCCACTTTCAAAATAAACGGTCCATTTGTTTATTGTAACGTTCCGTTCATCGCGGTCGTGTATTCGAACGGAGTTGTAAGTTCCCATTATCGCTATTGCGTTTGTAAGACGCAAAGCGGGTGGCGATTCTCGATATATGAGTATGCGACGAACGATTCGCAACTCTTTTTCACTTGCATTATCTATTTCAATTTATGAAACCCAGGGCGATGTAGAATATCGTAAAAGCTTTGCGCAATATTTCAAAAGTTATATAAAAAATATGGCCAAAATTTAATTTCATTTCATTCAGTATAAATAAAATTTATTGGAATTATTTATAATGTTTTACTTTACTTGCATATTCAATTACAAAATAATAGCTGGTGACATGGCATAGTTTCCATGTAAAATTGCCGGTCAGCAAAGTGTTAATATTGGGCGGCTAGTTCAGTGTTTTCTGGCGGACCGTGTTACAGGGTAGGAAAAGTTAAGGAAATCTCGCGACAATAAATCTTTAGCAAAACGTAAGATACATTCAGAAACGATGGTGTAATTCGCAAGGTTCTAAATTCGACTCGAACATTAGTCGAATTTATTTGTCTTATGACGCGAACGATGGTCAAAGATTCCAGTCTTCATCAACTCGCACCATAATTGCTCAAGTCGACACGATTCGATGTGGTTGACTAGGTAGTCAAATTGATTCTGCTCGACTCGATAGTCAAAACGATTCTAATCGCTTTTTCCGAAGTCCGTTTCGTCTTTCTTTCGTGTCGTTCGTGTGACAACTTGACGGTGTGGCCGATACGATGCACACAGCACCTCATTCGTTAATTTTCACCTGAAAGGGGAGGATCTTCTTCGACGTTCCTCCGAGGTGGAGGAGGCAGTCTCTCCTCCAGGTTGCTGATGTTACTTAATTTTTTTTAAGAAAGGACGGCACTTCGGATTAGCGCGACGGTGTTCGAAAATCCGCGCACAATGGCGCGGATGGTTTTGTGGCCCAATTGCCCTGCTCATCGGTGGAGACCGTCGACTGCCGCGTCGAAGGGTCAGCTTTGGGCCCGATACCGATTGCAGGGCAATGTGGTCTTTTTGTGTGCTACTCGAATGGGCATTGTAACGATTTTCTAATTATCTTCTGTTCTTCGCCTCGGACGCAACATTTATCATTAATCAGCTCATTGTATACTTTAAAGTCGTACCAAAGACATTTTCAGGTTAAAGTGATTTGTTTACGTGTAAATAATTAAATCTTAAATTTCTTTCGCAGTTTTGGGTGAAATGACCAGCCAAATACTAAAAGAGGTATATTTCCAGCATTGAATGCTTTTTGTGTTTCACAAAGGTAGTAACGCGACAATTGCTACTAAAAAAATTTGCAATGTTTATCTCCCTAATAATTAGTTTATTACGTCACGTTGTGATATGACCACAACGCAACGGAAGAGTTTCCCATAAATGTGAGGGTATTTTCCCCGACCGGAAAATTTTACAAAATTCTTTTTGTTTAAACTCCTTTTATTTTTTGTATAAGTATAGTCCGCGAGCTCGGATGAATAGTTCACTGGTAGGACATCTCTTTTGATATACTGTTACTGTACTCTTACGGTACTAATTGATGTACTAGTTGATTTACACTATTCTAACTCGTTGAAAAATGAGTTACAAATATACAGGATAAGGCACTTAAAACCGGCCACCTGAATAACTTGGCTACTATTGAAGATAAGAAAAATGTATCAGACCAAAATTATTTGGTATTCAGTGGCTGATCATTTGATGTTAACAGTTTTTTTTTATAGGTGGCGAAGTCAAGGAGATATGAAGGCCATCTCTGTTTTTTTAAACGGAATGATATATTTTTTGACATATTTTTTAATAGAGTATTTCGAGACGAGTAAAATGACCTATTGAAAAGGTCATTCGTGGTCTGGGTAAAGCCAAATGTCCTACTCATTCTACACGAATAATTACTCAATTTCTCAACTTGACATTCGAAGATCGTTGCATTGGTTGTGAGAAAATTATATATGGTTCGCACGTTCCTCAGGTTTAACACCTGGTTGTTGTAAACGATAAATAACGGTTTGTTGTAAACGCGGCTAATAAAAAAACATCAGGTCTTATGTGGCATGAAAATGAAAAGATCATGCAGACCATTGAAGAGGTCTTACAGAAAATATTATAAAATGCATAAGCATTTCTTAAAAAACTAAGAGAAAAGTAATAATGTCGGGCGTGTGTTGCATTTTAAATTAACCCTCTATGGGCCGGTTTATTTCCTTAAATATAAAAAATGTATGCAACGGAAAATCAACAATTACAAACCTATATATGCAGATGAAAAGAAATTTACCAGTTTAAACAATTTTATTATAATTTATAACTTTATAACTTTGCAGTAAGAACGGATTATGGTGTTTGCACTTCTGTGCATAGAAGCTAATGCACGAAATTCCATAAAATAGTTTGCACTTGGCGTTAAACATATATGTACGTTGCGTTTGGGACATTTTATGTTTGGAACTCCTTTGTTGGATCACACTGCAGTATATATGTATTGATACAGTTAACTATATCACTTATAATTTCACTGTCAAATAGTTTTCGAAAATGGCATTTTGCTCTATCACCAATAGCAGCAAAGTTATTCAGGTGACCGGTTTGAAGTGCCTCACTCTGTATAGGTTCTAACTTAAGTGGTAGAGATTTTGGAATTGCAAGAGCCAGTATAGAGAAATTACAGTATTGGGGATGAAGAACCAGATAAAGAGTTCAAGTATGATGCGACAAGAGGTTAAAAAGTCAGAACAAGTTAAGAAGTTGAGACAAAGTTGAGGATAAGTCGAAGGTAAAATCATAGGTTTGTGAAAGATTTTGAAATATTCGATATAAAGGTAATGGAATAACGCTGGTATTCTATACAATATTAACAGTTTTATTAACTGTATTTAATAACTTTATATACCTTTATTTTATTTGTTGAATTGGTATCGCTTCGTGGTATAAAGTAGTGTTATCGTTTAGCTGCAAAGTGTTTCGGCGGTTTGTTACAAAGTGTTTGGCGGTTACTTTTAAAGTGTTTGACGGTTAATTTCAGAGCGTCTTTAGATGCAGAAAATGGTTCAGCTAGCACACCAGCCAGCGTCGTTTGTGCCTTGGTGGAATAATGCGCTCGCAAGTAGCGGTTGTGAGTAGTCACCCCTGGTCGCTGGTAACTGTTGTGGATTGTCTTCGCGCTTGGTCACAAGATGTTTGAACGTGGGGAGGTTTCAGCGGTTTATTACAGTAAAAATGTTCTATGTTTCGGCTTAGCTTAAACCGGGTGTCTAAAATAAATTATACCGAAAAATGTGTAGCGTTTGTTGTTCAGAGACTAAACAGTAATAATACATTATATTAGAATTAATACTAGAATTACCGAACAATAAATCCAACGATATACATTTCTCTGTGATAATAACAAAACTACATCTATTTAAACTTCATCCAATTTTAATTGTAACATGTGGTTCATTAAAGAAGTACATCGGAAAATTACTAATTAAAACAATTTTATTACTTCAGTAATTGCAAAAGAAATAAGTAGGGGGCAGTCATTTTGACTGGTTTGGTAGTTCTAGTGTTAAGGTGGTATGATAGAATGTAACAAACATAAAAAACTTGTAAAAGTAAACTAACCTTGCCAAGTTTTAAAAAGGACTTAAGAGAGGAATACACTTTATAAGATGAAAATTTTCCATGTTTTTTTTTCTTTGAAATTGATTCCAGTATGTGTCTATAATACGTGTATAAAGTTACGGAGCAAAATGTTATGTATTTTGGGAGATACAGCTAGCCGAACAGTTAAGCGTCAAGTGCAAGTGGCGCAAGCTGAAGCGAAAGGTGAATTAGATAATTTTAATCATCCTAGTCCACTTCACCCAGATATCCTTAAACATTTAAAACTGATATATGGAGAACTTTCAAAGGAGGATTTAATAACCACGTGTCTAGGTGGACACACACAGAATTGCAATGAAAGTTTCAATTCAACGGTTTGACGCCTAAATTCAAAGCATCTAAATTTCGGAGCAAAAATTATCGAAACCTCCGCCTTTATTGCGGCTGGCATTTTTAACGAGGGCTACTCAGCTATATTAAAAATAATGAATGTGTTAAATATTAATACCGGGCAACAATGCAAATTCTTTGCCGATACGTATGACGCGCAGCGCATAACGAGACAGGAACGCCGCAGAGAAAACAGCACAAAAGAGACACGAATCTCTTGTAGGATGCACCAAATGGAGCAAAATGATTATTTTGAAGCCACAGAAGGCTTACTATATGGCCCTGGTATAGTGGATTCGTTTCCTCCAGAAGTAAGTGTTCAATAACTACTACTCTAACAGTCGAGAAACTTTAAAAGCGTTTTTCTCAATATCATATTTCTGAATCTTGTGTACACGATACAGAACGGTCTATTTTACCAATTGAGCTCCTAAGGCGATTTTTCGTTAGGTAATGATAAAATGTCGTCGATGAACTAAAAAAATTCCTAAATAGTTGCATTTTTTCCTTTCAATTTACATTATAAAGTCGAAATTTTTAGCAAAAAATCGTAACTTTTTCAATAAAACTCAAAATTTTTGCATTTTTGTACTTTTCGTTGGAATTTTTTTAGTTCATCGACGAGATAATTTTATAGGGATTAAAAAAAATTTTTGTTTTCCTGTTTCACATGAAAATTAGAGGCTCCAGGATGTACACAAACTGTGAAGATTTATAAATATTGCGAAAAAAAAAATAGAAAATTTTTTGTATTGTTTAAGTATAGAATATAATATCATGAAAGTTTGAGAATGATTCGCTTTGTAGTTATTGAGAAAAAAATTCCTACATATCACTGTTTTTTAGGCGCTGTAAAGTGTATTCCTCCCTTAAGTCATTGCAGTCAACTTGAAAAACAAAATTATTCTGTATTAATGAATGTACGAACATTACAGGAAAGTGGAGAAGATATGAACGTGAAGTAATTAGAAATACGAATATCATGTCCTGTTAGAAGAGGATGAACCACGGTCTTAGCTGGCATCTGACAGCTTGCGCTACGACTAATGTTGAATTGCAAATGCAGAAAAGTAGTTGCTCTCGGTGTTCAAGATAAAAATAATTGTAGAGTTTGATTTGTCTTAATGTGGTTGGTTAGGGAATTCAAGTAAACATAGCTTTTGTATTTATAAATACCTTAATAGAAATATTTAGGGGAAAGCAACAATACAGACGAAAAATTAATATAAAACAATTTTCTTTATCGTTTACTGTATACTTAGTTCTTTAGAAAGTACGAATACATTAATTGTGTAAGTCAATGTAAAAGGAAGTAAAAAAGGAACAAAGTAAGAAGAATATTTTTGCACTTATTGTGATGGAAGTACAAAAATCAACCACTTTAAACTTAGATCATAAGTTATAATTTCGGTGAAAGGATCAGACGTCTAGAGGCTATTTATGCCACTTTGTCTCTGAATTTTCTTTTCGTTTCTTTTATCTACCTATTTGAATAAAACATTTATTCATTTGCAATTTCAGTAACTAGAACAGTTTGAAGGTATCATTTGATTGCCTATACAGTAGGGTCTTCATTATCCGGCTTAATCGGAACACAGATGGATCGAATAAATCGAGATCCTATAGATAATCGAAATCTGAAGAGGAGAAACGGAAGGTGATTTATATATACGTTCATTAATTTATGTTTAAATTTAATAAATGAAAATGCTGAAAAATATAAATTTTTCTCCTAAATAAATACTGTAATGCAAACCTTTGAAATATCGACTTTTTTCATTTTTTTAAAGAACATAGTTTCACTAATATCTATGGGAATTCTCATGAGTGAAGTGCTAAAATGAACGAAGTTACGATTGTTTGAAAAATGTAACATTTAGTAGTATTACAGATAGATTTCTGCAAGAAACAATAAGTGACAAATAATAACAAAACAGCATTTTTTAAGGAAAAAGAGCCCCTTTATGGCTTTATCCTAACAAATTCATTATAAATACGGATTTTATTGCATACAAATATAAATGATTCTTATCGTCGTGAACCCACATTTTTAACAAATATTTTTCAGATGTATGTCTTCATTTTTAAATGGACTCCATGATATTTCAAAATGTTCCTTACCGGTATTTAACGTTTCATGTGCACCTTTAATTTATGCATCGCTAAATCCTTAACTAGAATTCATTAAAAATATCTTTTTATATATTTTTGCAGTTTTATAAATTATAATTTTTCTCGTTGGTTCCAATTTTTGATATAGCAAAATACAATTAAATTATAAAAACCTTGCCGAGTTGTCAATTTTCATTTTATTTTTCAATAGAAATAATTATAAATATTACTAAAATATGTATTTGTAAATGTACCTTGAAATTTTGTTTGTAAAAATCCATAATATACAATCATTAACGTAATTATAACACCGAATGTTAAAAAGGGATTCTATCAGTATTGTAATGAAAATTTCAGTAAACAAAACATAACGTCATAATTGGCAAAACGATTAAACAATATTTACTTAAAATATTTCATATGTGAAGCAAGTACAGTATGAACACAAATGTTTCATTTGATTATATAATAATTCTTATCACAACGAAGATTTAGAGTAAATAAATACTTTCCGCCAATAAAGTGAAATAAATATGTTTTATACGATTAACTTTCCATGGGATACAGAGTTAATTAATAACTAATACGAATAAATTATTTTAAGATACATTCTTGTGAACAATAATTTTGTATATTACTTTATTATATAAACAAATGTGTTTCGAACAAAAAAAAATACACATTTTTACACTTCTTCTTATGAAGAAAATAAAAAGTTTTCTTAAAGTTGACCATAAACCTCTTAAACCACAAACGACCTCGGATTAAAAACACTACATTTACGGCTGTTGATTACATATCTATTTTTACTGAAGCGAACCAATGTGACAAATTCAAGAAAATTCAAGCTTTTTGCAAAGAAAAGAGTTCTAAATCAATTTATATGAAAGATTTATTATTAAAAAATTAATTGAAAACATTTTTTACATATAAACTCTGTTTTCGAAATACATTTTCCGCAAACATTGCGATTAGATTTAGCACAAAGGTTCTTACATTTATTTCTATTACATAATTCTTGAACTTGTTAATCCTTCCTTGCGTCAGTAGTATGAATTTTTGTCAATGCAATGGATGTGTTCTCGACATCTTCTCTATATTCACTTATTAGTTCTTCAGCCAATTGGAAAATAAAATCTTTTCTTGAAATATTTACATGAGTGGTAAACTATAAGTTTCACGTGTTATGCGATTAATTGGTAAATCATTTTATAAGACAAAATAGCTCACAATCCTAAAAATAGGTATATCACATTCAATAATGCGAAATGAAGGGGCCTGCGGAGGAGAGAAATCAACATTTATATGTATTTCATTAAGTAACTAAAAACCAACATATGTTTGTAAAAAATAATATTTCAGTTTTATATATACAGTAATCAAATTTTTAATAAATCAAATTCGCTCAGTCCGTAAATCTAGTGTTAAGGTGAAGCGTACTCGATGTACAGGGTGGTTGGTAACTGGTGGTACAAGCGAAAAGGGGGTGATTCTACATGAAAAAATAAGTCGAAAATATAGAATAAAAATTTTTCGTTTGAGGCTTTGTTTTCGAGAAAATCGACTTTGAATTTTCGCAAAGTACGCGTGCACTTGATCATGTCTCGTTATAACGGATATCACTGTAGATCGTTGTCTCGATGGCACACGTAAATTACGAAGTAATCACAAAGTTTATTATTATAAAAATTGCTGAAAATGTTGCCTATTCTGCCGAACACATACTTTTGCTCTTCTAATTAAATTTCTATGAACACTTTCTAACGTATTCGATTGTTTTAAAGTATGAAAGGCGAAAATTCAAAGTCGATTTTCTCGAAAACAAAGCCTCAAATGAAAAATTTTTATTCTATATTTTCGACTTATTGTTTCATGTAGAATCACCCCCTTTTCGCTTGTACCGCCAGTTACCAACCACCCTGTATATGCTCGATTAAGTTATTATTCTACTATTTGCTTATTTTCGTTGTTATTTATTTGCCAATGTACTGAAAAATTAAAAAGTATTGCACACTACAGTTTTTATTTGCGGGACATGGTCGATATTTAAATTGTAGTAATTTTGTTTAATCCAAGCTTATAAAATTGGAGATTTTTATTTTTGAACATTGTTATTTATTTTCACATAACGTATAGTTACACGATGTTACATGTAGAAAACTGGAGAGATATTTTCTCTCAAGAATTGATGCGTGTCTAAAACATTAAAACATTTTTTGGCAAACAGATCAGCGAGAAGTGTGAAGAATATAGCTTTCCCTTTGCAAACATGTAAAAAACTTCTTCTATTTTTTATGAGGCCGTTTTATTAAGGTTTGAATGAAAAATGTACTGTCAAATTTGTTGTAATACAAGGTACACTACAAAAGTTTTACATACTCCAACTTGTTCCCCATTTTTATTCCATAAAACACTGAACAAAGCTGTACAACAATTTTTAAAAGGTTGTGACAAACGAGACCTGCAGTTTTCATATTTGTAGTGGATTTAGCCGCGTAAGAAATGTTCTCATATTTTCACAGAGGTTGCAATCTATAGCACTTTTGAAGAAAAATTAAGTAACGTTCTTCGAAAGAAAAAGTTACCGAAATATTGTCAATTCTTTTGGATTTATTTTTTAAACACATTTTGGATTTACTGTAGCTCGTGTGGCTGAAATTTTTGTGCGCGAAAAATAATATAATATAAGATAAAAAACGAATAAAATTTACCTAAACATAGAAATATGAATTTTAACGTTCCACCGTAAAAGAATACCTCACATATTCCCTTAGAATCCATTAGCGCGAATAAACGCTCCTGGCGAAACTTTCCATTAGCGCAAACAGAATTCATTAGCTGCTATAGCCGGTAAACGACAGATGCGTGGGAGTCTGACCGAAAAGCTTAATCGTTGAACGCCTAATCGATACGGTCGCTATGACAGAACGCTGCGAGTTCAAACAGAAAATTGTCCTCAATGAAGACGGTGAGAACCGGTTAACTGAATGCAGATTGCGCAATCTAATAAGGTTCAGAGATATCAGATTGACATGTAACCAGCGCAAAATTGAAATCTGTAATATCCAGTTCTCAATCGAAAGCAATATCAAGGACAGCATTCGCAGCATACGGAGCCACTGTTCTGAATGATTCTCCACTTCAAGGAACAAAATCAACGTGATTTGCCTTTAATAATCTCGGATGCGATAATAACTCAAGTGAGTTCCGCTAGAGGAAATGCAGTATATTTAGAATACCGTTGCACTTTTGGAATATCAATGTAACTATTAGTTTGCTGCAAAAACATTACGTATGAAGCAATGTACTGTCGCTTTTTCTCTTATACTTTCAAAGTCATTTGTTTAAACCTTTTTCGAACAAACCAATCTATTAAATAGGATGATGGGTACAATTGTAATTGTGGACGCCCTAAAGACTTAAATTTCGGACGTTCTAAGAATGCTCACTTTTTATGACTCACGCATGTTCTCAAAACAAAATTTCGAGAGTTCTAATATCTTTCGGATGTCTTAAAAATTGTATTAATAATAACTACAGCTTTAGTAATATAAATAATGGTAACAACTATAGTAATAGAATAAGTATTGTAGAAAGCAATAAGAAGTATCTGTGTCTGAAACGGTCAGGTCCAGTAACCAGACCATTGCGTGTTTGATTTCCAGATGATTTTTTGTCAACTTTTTCAAATTCTCTACTCTACTTTATCTTACGGTTTATTTTCTAATACATGAAATTTGTCATAAAAACGTATAAAATAATATAAATTCTTAGCATTGCGCACAGGAAACGTTATTTTAGGACATCTAGTTCTGAGAATGTTCCCATAGGACGTTCCCATTGCGTAAATGGGACTTTTCTAGGACATTTACAGGTTATAATGAGGGCGCTTAGGGGATATATGAGCGCTATCGAGACGGTCCCAGAACGTACGGAACGTCCGTTATGGGCACACATAGAACGTACAGAACATGTTTTTATGGTATTCGGTCTTGAGGGAACCAATGTTTTCACCAATGGCACCTATGGTACCTATGGTGGTGATAAATGTCAGAAAGATATGTGAAGATAGTGGTCGATGGATACTGCCAAATGATTTTTCAATTACTTTAATTACGTTCCATATTTGTATTAAATTCGGTTATATAATGAACTATAATGTTTTAATAAGTATAAAATATATTATTATTCAATGGTGTCCTCGATAATTCTAACATTCGAGGTGGTTCAAATTGGACCACATACTCGCAATCATATTTCTTGTAAGTGAAATAATTTATGTGCATTTTACACTTAGGAGTCTTAGTTTTTTTCTTATATACATTCAATTTTCGCATGATTCTACGTAAAACAATATTCCAATAATTTTTTAGTTATTTTGAAAAAATATCTGTATTACAGGAAATGCTCAAACATCTTTCCCTTACGTTCTAAATACTAAGTACAACGCACTTTAATTGATTTCCTAATTAAATTAAATTGATTTTTGGTTATTGCTTTACAATGTATTCTCATCTGTCTCTTTTAAAATTTAAAGGTCACGAGTGTACGTTATTTTTTAAATATCCCCACAATAAAAATCTAGGAAATTCAAATCGAGAGAATATAATGGTCAAAGTGTCAAAGAACATGTAAATATTAAAGTATTTATTCCTGCACAACCTTATAATGTAGCGTTTGAACATACTTTTTAAAAATCCTCGCTAACTTATAATCTGTCGACCATTTTACTTTAATCCTGTTTTACGTAGAAGGATAAGAGGATTTAATGTACGTAAAAAATAGTGCAACAATAATGCAATACGAACGCTAGTATGTAGTTCATTTTGACTCATTCACCATTCTCTTCTTACTTTTTATTCTAATTGCAATTTTATTTTATTATATTATATTTTCTTTAATTATATATAATCTTTGGCAGTATTCTTGAAGCTTATTAACCCTCTATGGGGCCATGTAACTTTCAAGTCACATGTTAATATTAGTTAGTTATATTAGTTATATTAAACAGTTTTTGACAAGATATCGTATACGTCTAAATTATATAATGTTTCTGAGGTAATAAATAACAATGTTGATAACGGTTGGCAGCACCGTTAATCTGAAATATCACAGCAAATGCCTTACAAGTTGTTTGCACATAAAAACCAACGGAACAATCTTGTGCAATTTACATTATTTGTGATTTTATCTATTCTATTACAGTCTATCTCTTAAACAAAGCAAAGCGTACATAATAGATTTGGGTTTGCATATCAATAACAACTTATTTGTTTGCAATTTCAATAATCATTTTGTTATTATTTGTGTATAATACAGTTTTGGGGCCTTTACGTTACTGTAGGCTATTATGATAAACTTTGGTATATTTAAAATAATGCTTGTGCTTTCTTCTATTTTCCGAGTTATACAGGGTGTCCCACATAAATGGGAACACCTAAATATCTTTCGTATTTACAGTCCTATCAGAAAACTTCAGAGGATAAAGTGACACTATTGCAGGGGGGCAATATAATGGTGAAATTTCATTAAAAAACACGACATAAAAAATTTTTTTTCTCCACCATTATATTGCCCCCCTGCAATAGTGTCACATTGTCCTCTGAAGTTTTCTGATAGGACTGTAAATACGAAAGATATTTAGGTGTTCCCATTTATGTGGGACACCCTGTATATCATATACTCAAAATATGGATACATAATCACATAAAGGAAATAGAGGAATTAGAATTAGACGCATTGCGGTAAAAGATCCGAAGATTCTTAATTAGATTCTGAATCCGATGAAGATCATCCAGCAGTATTTACCCGAAGATGCATCAATATTGTTGACAGTGACGATGAATTTAGTACCGAATCAGCATCGGATAAGAAAAATTCAGGACCACAAAAAATTGTTTAGCAATCAGTATCCCAGACGAATAGTAGTTCTCATCGCCTTTGGAAAGGAGATTGCCCTGAAGACCCCGAAGGACCCTGCTCTCCTGTGACCCATTTTCGAAAACTATTTGACAATGAAATTATAAGTGATATAATTAACTATACCGATACATATGCACTGCAATGTGATCCAACAAAGGGGTTCCAAATATAAAATGTCCCAAATGCAACGTACATATATGTTTAACGCCAAGTGCAAACTATTTTATGGGATTTCGTGCATTAGCTTGTATGCACAGAAGTGCAAACACCATAATCCGTTGTTACTGCAAAGTTACAAAGTTATAAATTATAATAAAATTGTTTAAACTGGTAAATTTCTTTTCATCTGCATATATAGGTTTGTAATTGTTGATTTTTCGTTGCATACATTTTTTCGTTTTGTTTTTCAATATGAAATACGATTACTTTTTGGATACCTTTCAAATTTGTATACTCTTCTATATTAAGTAAATTTTACACTGACCGGAAAAGATAATAATCAGACGCAGCAGAGACTGTTCTGTGCATCTCGAAAACTGATATTCGCTTAGATTATGCGGCATCCATACACTAAGTTCTGAATCGAATGTAAGTCTCTGTATGGGGTTCAATGTTGTTGCTTAGTGAACTTCAAGTATGTTTGCAATATCAACAGACGTTAAAGTCTGTTTGTTCTCCGCCTCTTGTCGTAAAATCATCGATATCGGACGATCTCCATCTGGATTTTTAATTTAATACAAAATTACCATTTCGAAATTTGTTGAACCTTCTGTAACAGAATCTTGAAGTTACTGAGGCTATGTCAAATATGCAACATACGTTTTTGCGTTATTTCTTATTTGATTTTCATGTAGTATGCAGTGCTTCAAGTGCTCTTTAAAACGACACATTGTGGAACAGATTATTATTAAAATATAACAGTTTACTAAACTAAGTTTTATCATTCGATACAAAAGGATACAGTCTTTTAAAATTACCGCAAAGTTACAATATGTGTCACCATCTATTAACTACACTGACTTTCCGTTGAACCTAATTATTGCCGTTATATTCTTGAATTTTAAAAGTGCATATCTCTTGCTTTACTTGCTAATTTGAGTAAAACGAGGAATGACTGTTGTATGAACAGCTTTTAGTTCTTTTGTAACCTCTTTACATGTTTTCCGATGATCTGCTTCGACAATAGCCCTTGTTTCATTTTTATCAAATGCAGACGGATGCAAAGGATTCACGAGCCTCTTCATCTTTGAGACCATTATTTACGTCACGGAATTTTTGATACCATTGTTGAGTTGTATACTTGTTACTTAACTCTTAGCACTTGAGTTTCGACTCCGAAGCGGTACTAAAAATTGAGAGGGAGAGAGAGAGAGAGAGAGAGAGAGAGAGAGAGAGAGAGAGAGAGAGAGAGAGAGAGAGAGAGAGAGAAAGAAAGAGAGTCCTTGACGAAAACCAGACCCAAGAACCAGACCCAGAAACGCGGAGACTATGGTGCTGATTGCGGGTGTGTGAGTGAGGGCTGGAGAGGGACATTTTTGGGTGAAAGCGGAGATCTTGTTTGACCGCGGAGAACGAAAGACGTATGCACTGCTTGAGTTAGAGTGAGAGTTAATTTTCTATTCAATACCTTTCTATGTATTTTTAATAAACAAACGATTTAAATAAAATACCACATATAGGATGTTTGCAAAATTATGGTACAACCGGCAAAGGAATGGTTTCTCATGTAAAATCTAGTCAAAAATAAGGAATATAGTTTTTTCATAAGGAACTTCATTTTCGAGAAAATCGGGTTTGAAAATTCGTTAGGTACGCGTGTACTTGGACAGAGACTGCTTTGTTCACTCGGTCTATTCCGCAATTTCCAATGCTACTTGTGATCTGTAAACAGTATCGTTTACAATATGGTATGACTTTAATAATTAGCCGTCAATTTCAATAATTGATTTATTCTAGCAATTTACAAATGTTGAAAATATCTTCCTTGTTGTTGTAGAAAAATTCTTGTTTGACGAATTAATTAATTAGTGCAGGCGTACATAACGAATTTTCAAATTAGATTTTCTCGAAACTGAAACCCAGTATGAAAAAACTTTATTCTTTATTTTCGACTCGATTTCGTGTGAGGAATCAACCCTGTATCGATTGTACCATGAGATACCACCCTGTATAATGGGAGGAAATGCGAAAATATTTTACATAAATTACGCAAGGAATCTATTTATACAAGAGAAAGTATGTATTCCCATTTTAAAAATTCTATTTCACTTTCCATTTACACAAATATTGCAAATACAATTAGTAAACCACACTATATTTATTATAGAAAACAGTAAACTGTCTTCCTCTTTCATTTTTCTTTAAGTCTTACAATTAAGAAGAAAAATGCTTGGAACTGATAACAAGATCGTATTTCAGCCATAATTATTTGAGGCTTTCGGGCGTAAGCCATGTCGAGTAGGAAATTTTCCCAGCGTTTCGCCATCGTTGCAGTTGGCTTCAACGGAGGTCGAAGACGCACCGATACTGATGTGCGTCTGGTGTATACATTGTGTATGTAACATGTATCCGTAATCAGGTTCCGGGTGAACAAATGCCAGCAGCCCCTAATTGGATAAAAGCTGGATACTTGGATAATTTAAAAACTAACAAGAGAATGCATTAAATAGGATTTAAGTGAAATTCAGTATTCCTGTTGATATTGTCAGGGTGCAATTCGTGGTAAAAACATTCTGTTATGGCAGACATAAAATTTACTATTTGATTCATATTCTCATATTTTCAACTAATGTAACCAATCAGAGAGGAATACAATATATATACAACAATTAGAGAAGAATAAATAATAATAACCTACAAACATCTTATTTAACACGATCCTTGTTAAGTTATTTTTACTCGAGTTTTCATATCGTCCATTTAATGTGAAACTAAAAATTGATATATTATTACAAACTTATTTGCTTAGTTGTATATTGCATCTTTTACAATGGCTCATTCTTTTGATCTGGGTTACATACAGTGGCTCACAAAAGTATTCGAACACTTTTCGCACCTAAATAACTTTTTTGAGATTTGACCAAACATCTTGACATTTTTTGAGCAATTAGTTACATTGATTTAACAAATAATATGTGAAATGAATTTTGTCAATATTGTAATTGGTATGAATTACGTGACCAATAAAAAAGGAGCTTTTAAAACATTTTTTAATTTTTTTTTATTTGAACCACGTACTGATAATTTTAAAAACGCACCTGGTAGATTTATGATAGTTATACACATGCAAAAGAATTCATTGAAATCGATCGACATACACACGAGCTACATGCTATAGAAAATGGTGAAAATCGCAATTTTTTACGATTCTTGGTCACTTTCTACTTAAACTCTACAAATTCCTACATCTTTCTACGCGTGTTATTTTTCCCCACGTCAATTAATTTCGGTGAAATTTTCAGCATGTCTATAACTAATACAGTTCTGAAAAATGCATATTTTAAATTTTCATTACGAGTCGAAGTACAAATGTTCTAAAAACTGTCTTTTCTATTTTTCCACGTAGTTTCTACCAATTAGAATTATTTCAAAATTATTTTTGCGTATCATTTAGTAAATCAATGCTTCTAGTTGGTCTAGAAAAGTCAAGTCGTTTGGTTCAATTTTGAAAAAGTTAGTTAAATTTAAAGAGTGCTCGAATACTATCGTGAGCTACTGTATACATTAGTTACAAACTTGTTATAAAATATATCTTTTCAGCGCATTAAATATATATGTCATCGTGTACCACCGATGGTACACGTGGCACGGAACGTGTTAATCTTAGATAAATAGGCTTTCGTAACAATGGTGATCACAATATTCGAACCTTGTTTTATTAACACTAGAACTACCGAACAATAAATCCTACGACATACATTGCTTTGTAACAATAATGAGACTGCATCTATTAAACCTTCATACAATTCTTATTATAACGTGTACGTCATTAAAAAATTACATGTGGAAATTTCTGATAAAACATTTTTATAACTTCAATAATTGCGAAAGAAAAAACCACGGACCAGTCAAAATGAATGGTTTGGTAGTTCTAGTGTTAAAGGAACTACTTGAACTTCAGGCCACGTGTATCACCGGTGGTACACTCAGACATATTTATTTAATGCACTGAAACCATTTATTTTACGACAAATTTAATTCTGTGAAATATGTTTCCCTCAAAAGAATGAGGCATTATAAAAAATGTAGTATAGAACAAACCTAAACAAGCTAATTACTTATGAATTGATGATGTAATGAAATATTGTGTGATAATATATCAATCTTTAGTTAAATCATCAAATGGCCTGAACGACAAGTCGGGCAAAAATGGCTTGGCACGGAACATGTTAACTACAGTGGATTCAAAAAGTGTTTCAGTATCAAATTTTTCGATCTTAAGGGGGGAATACACTTTATAAGATGAAAATTTTCGAATTTTTTTTGTTTGAAATTGATTCTAGTATGTGTCTAGAATACATGTATTAAGTAAATCGGAAAGTTCCGTCCGTTTTTTTACAAAAAGTAAAGCTTTATTCATGAAAGAAAATGAAAAAGTACGTTAATCAAAATATTGTCCATCGTTAGTGATGACTTTTTCCCATCTTTCGGGCAGCAAGCGAATTCTGCGTCGAAAGAATGATTCATCTTTGGAAGTTATCCAGGGGGAGATCCATTTTTCGAGATCTTCGTACGAATTAAATCGTTCTTCAGCAAGTGCGTGTGCCATTGACCGAAACAAGTGGTAGTCAGATGGGGCAGAGTCTGGTGAATAAGCCGCATGTGGTAGCACTTCCCAGCGAAGTGCTTCTATCGTTTCCTTGACAATTTTTGAGACGTGAGGCCGAGCATTGTCATGCAGCAAAATCACCTTACGCTGTCTCGTTTCATATTGTGGTCGTTTTTCGTGCAATGCTCGACTCAAACGGATAATTTGTTGTTGGTAGAGATCTCCTGTGACTGTTTGACCAGTTTTTAGCAGTTCATAGTATACCACACCTTCCTCATCCCACCAAATGCAGAGTAAAGCCTTTCTTCCGTGGGTATTCCGCTTTGGCGTCGATGTTGAGGGTTGGCCAGGATCACAAATGGTTTTTCGACGTTTAGGATTGTCAAAATAAATCCATTTTTCATCCCCAGTGATGAGACGATGGAGAAACCCCTTTCTTTGTTGCATAGCAAGCAAAATTTCGCAGATGGTTTTCCGCCTTTCAATGTCTCTTGGCTTGAGTTCATATGGGACCCACTTTCCTTCCATGTAGACCTTCCCTAAGGCTTTTAAACGGTCGGAAATGACAGATTGAGCACAATTTAACGCTTCTGCAATTTGTTTTTGCGTTTGACATGGATATTCATCCACCAATGTCTGCAATTCTTCGTCTTCGAATACTCGTGGCCGTCCAGAACGCTCTTTGTCCTCCAAAAAAAAATCACCATTTTTAAAACGTCGAAACCACTCTCTACATGTTTTATCGGAAACAGCATTATCGCCATAAACGTCTACAATCATTCTATGAGCTTCAGCTGCCGTTTTCTTCCAATTGAAACAAAAGACTAACACTTCGCGCAAATGACGCTTATTCGGCTCAGATTCCGACATCTTCAATGTAGAAAAAAACGAAGTTATTGATGCAAGCGTAAATTGTTGTGTACTGAGTTTTATTAACAGATGTTCAAACTAAAAAGTTAGCCTTACTTTAGAGGTTATAGTTACTCACAGTTCGAGCTACGGCTACTCGACGCTAGATGGACAGAACTTTCCGATTGACCTAATATAAAGTTACGGAGCAAAATTTTATGTATTTTGGGAGATATAGCTAGCCGAACAGGTAAGCGTCAGGTGCAAGTGGCGCAAAGCTGAAGCGAAAGGTGAATTAGATAATTTTAATCATCCTAGCCCACTTCATCCAGATGTCCTTAAACATTTAAAACCGATATATGAAGAACTTTCAAAGGAGAATTTATTAACCAGGTGTCTAGGTGCACACACACAGAATTGCAATGAAAGCTTCAATTCAACGGTTTGGCGCCTAAATCCGAAGCATCTAAATTCCGGAGAAAAAATTATCGAAACCTCCGCCTTTATTGCGGCTGGCATTTTTAACGAGGGCTACTCAGCTATATTAAAAATAATGAATGTGTTAAATATTAATACCGGGCAACAATGCAAATTCTTTGCCAATACGTATGACGCGCAGCGCATAACGAGACAGGAACGCCGCAGAGAAAACAGCTCAAAAGAGACATGAATCTCTCGTAGGGTGCACCAAATAGAGCAAAATGAATATTTTGAAGCCACAGAAGGCTTACTATATGGCCCTGGTATAGTGGATTCGTTTCCTCCAGAAGTAAGTGTTCAATAACTACTACTCTAACAGTCGAGAAACTTTAAAAGCGTTTTTCTCAATATCATATTTCTGAATCTTGTGTACACGATACAGAACGGTCTATTTTACCAATTGAGCTCCTAAGGTGATTTTTCGTTAGGTAATGATAAAATGTCGTCGATGAACTAAAAAAATTCCTAAATAGTTGCATTTTTTCCTTTCAATTTACATTATAAAGTCAAAATTTTTAGCAAAAAATTGTAACTTTTTCAATAAAACTCAAAATTTTTCATTTTTGTACTTTTCGTTGGAATTTTTTTAGTTCATCGACGAGATAATTTTGTAAGGATTAAAAAAAACCTTTGTATTCCTGTTTCATATGAAAATTAGAGGCTCCAGAATGTACACAAACTGACGATGCGCGTGGCGCAGAGCTGTGAAGATTTATAAATATTGCGAAAAAAAATACATTAATCATTAAAACATAAAATTTTTTGTATTGCTTAAATATAGAACATAATATCATGAAAGTTTGAGAATGATTTTCTTTGTAGTTATCGAGAAAAAAATTCCTAAAAATCACTATTTTTTAGACGCTCTAAAGTGTATTCCTCCATTAAGTAATTGTCAACATTTGAACTGTGGCAATTTTGTTTAAAAAGAATAGTATAACAATACATTTTCCTTCATTTTCGAGTTTGGAACTTCTATTTTTGCTATCCATTATCTTGTTTTATCTAATGTATTTTGACACGATATAACGACTGGGAAACGAAAGATGCTTCGTTTCGTACTGTTATGCCGTGAAGATGGAAAGGATGGGATTCTCTTGAGAAGGAATCCTTTTTCTTCTTGATAACTTGAAGTTTCTTAGGTAGTCCACACAACAACAGAATTTTCACTAGAAATCGTGTTTACAAGAATTATGCGTCCTTACTCGGTTACTGTTAACTCGGAAGTGAACCCCGTTCAATGAGATGATTCCTTTTGTAGGTTTTTTGTATGAATCTTTGACCTGCCTCAAATGTGACACCGAACTATTCATTCTACTAGCCCTAGTCCACCAAAACACTAAAACAGCTTGTGGGAAAAAATGGCGAAGATGGTCTTATCGGATGACGTGGTAAACAACACAATATGTTAAAGACTGAAACGGAAAAACATTTGAGAATGTAAATCAACAATGTAGAAACATTGAATATTCTTTTTTGCGACTAAATGTAGGGACTAAAGCTCCCTCTTTGTAAGGAGTGCTTAACATTTAAATTATGATTTCTTCCAGTGGGTCTATTGCAATAATATATAATTGCAAGTATAATAATATATACTTTGCAATAACAATATGGTAGACCGAGAATATTGAAGGTCTTATAAATAATAAAAATAGCTTTGAGAAATTATATATTCAATTTTAAGCTGTCGCTGTAACAAGGAAGATTCGATCTTCAAATGTGTAATAGATCGTTGAGAAAAAATTCTGTTAATACCTTTAGAGATGATTTAATTTTAAGCATTTTCGATGAAAAACGTATCCTCAGTTTTTTACCTGTTACATCGTATACAAATCTTCTAGAAAAGAGTAAATGATGATTTATGAAAATATAGGTTTCAAATTTTACGAGTCCATATTTATTATTTTACTGTTTCTATTTTTACGAAATCGTTATAATTCAAGTATTTATAACTTCTCAAAAATTTCAAATTTAGTGTTCAATTACTTTTTGGATTCATTGTCTAACTGTTATGTTTCATTCATTCCGTTTCTTTATCAGGTAAAATTATGTTATAGCTTAATGAAAGACAATTATATACAGGGTGAGGCAGTAACTATTGCCACCTACAATAACTTCGAATGTATGACATTAGCAGAAAAATTTTCGACACAGAAAATGCATGAGACAACAAGGGCTGTAATATGGCGTTAATCTTGTTTTCCTAGGTCGAGTTTCTATAGAGATGTGAAAGTAACCTTTGTTTTTTAAAAATAGAATGCTCTGTTTTGATTCCTGTTTTCTAATAGCGGTTATTGAGACGAATGCAACGAGGTGCAACATTAAGGTCTTTGAAGGTCAGCAAAGGTCATTTATAATAAATAAACGTGGAAATAAACTTGTATTGCAACAAGAAGAATACTTCTCTGGCTTACGCCAGATTCCCTTGCGATTTAATACGAACTTGCACAAGGATCTCGAACCATAGTGGCAGGAATATCAATTTCCGTTTCTTCATTAGTTATTGGTTTCTGCCGATCCTTTTTCTGATAGACCAAGGATCCAGTTGTTCTGAATTTATCATACAAATGTTTAAATTTACGGCGTGTAAGATGAAAACGTTGAGGATATTTTGCAGCGTATAAATTTCTAGCTCTCACTGAACTTTGTTGGCATTCTCCGTAAATGAAAAGCGTATCAATTTGTTGAAGTCGTCTCAATAACCTCTATCAGAAAACACGTACCAAAACAAAGCATTCTATTTAAAAAAACAAAGGTGACCTTCACATCTCTGTAGCGACTCCATCTAGGGAAAAAAGATTAACGCTATATTACAGCCCCCGTTGTCCCATGCATCTTTTATTTCGAAAACTTTTCTGTTACTATCATACTTTCGGAGTTATTGTAGGTGGCAATTGTTACTGCCTCACCCTGCATATTTTTTCTAATAACGTCATTACTTCTACACAGTTTAATTCAGTTATCTGTTGTTAAATAAAAGTATTTCAATTACTATTCTCAATCAACTTTATTTGAAATGTACTTAGCTTTGTTCTAATTTTTAATGATCGAGATTATGTTGACGAAATCAATATCTGGTATAGTGATTTTGAAAGTTCCAAATAATTTTTTAAAGAATCAAACGTGTTTAACAGATGCTGAAAAGAGTCGAATTTGAAAAAGCACAAATACGTCGTGCGGTGGAAACATTTTATTGAATAGCTCGTTGGAATTTCAACGATAAGCGAACGAAGCCATTGTTCCGCCGCAGAACATGGGAACATTATCTTCGTATAGAAAGGTCTTAAAAGCTCAAACAGAAAACTACGCTGTTTTTGCAAAAAGTAACTGGACCTGAAGAAGTGCAAAAAGAGACAAAAGAAAACTGTCTTTATTCCTTTCCTGACGGAAGAAGAACAAAGATTCTTGCCAGAAAGATGTCGCCAATGCTAGATACTTTGTGGAGCCATTTGTTTCCTATATCTATAGAACGTTTAATTAACTATCCGGAACGCTAAAAGTGATATCACAAACATGACGAAATTTTCGGGGCTGAAATCATTAATTACGAATGAAAAATATGCGAATAACTGCTTGTCGTGCTAGACAATATGGTACTTTAACACTAGAACTACCAAACCAGTCCCTAGTTTTTTCTTTCGCAATTATTGAAGTTATAAAAATGTTTTCATCAGAAATTTTCGGATGTACTTCTTTAATGACGTGTACCTTACAATAAGTATTATATGAAGTTTTAATAGATGCAATCTCCTTATTATTATAACATAATGTATATCGTTGGATTTATTGTTCGGTATTTCTAGTGTTAAATAAAACATTCAAATAGTTTCAAAGATTATTTCCTGGATTGTATTATATTTGTTATTTCAAATAATAATATATGAAATATTTCTTTAACTTTCCATGTGTATATTTCAATTATGCATTTTTCAGTATGAACTTCAAATAAAAGTTTTTCTTTTCATTCATTATTTTTTTAAGATAACAATGGATTTAAAATAATTATTTCTCTCGATTCAAAAAATATTAGTTCAAATAATTATTTTTAATGTCTACAACAAATATTATTTGAATCAATAATTTTAATAAATATGTATATAATAAACAAATATGTTTCAATATCCTTTTATATACCAAACAAAGAAATAAAATAAATCTTGAAACACAATCTTATTTTAATAGATTTTATTTCTAATTTAATACATTTTATTTGCACTTATGTTATCTTTCTGTATAACCATCGTCAAATCGCTAATATCAAATTCAAACTGTGGTACTATAAAAATTAAAAAACAATGATAAATTGAGGTATCTTTAAAATATAATATTTCGTGTCATTCAAAACTAATTACTTAATTTGCAGAGTATAATCTTTATTTAGAATCAGTGAATATTGTATCAAATTATGCGATTAATCGATATAATTTTTTGTCAACAAATATTCGTATGTATGCGACGACTATGATATTGTATTTTGAGTAAGTAAACTCGAATTATTTGTATGTAGTTGGTATTTAAAATTATAATACATAACAACGTATTCAGAGAATTTCTAAATTTTTTGTGATATTAAATATTTTTTCACAGAATGGTGCGTTGCATATAGTAATATATTATAATTATGAAAATCGTTGCTAAGATAAACGCTCATAGAGAACTTCATCGTTTATCATACACTTTTATTTTACTAACCATAAAATTTTTGACGTGTGCGGCTGAATGATAGTAACCACTCTTTATATCCGACTCGTTCTTTTTATTTATGTGCCCATAATTCGTGAACTATAAAATATTTCAAAAAAATTTTAAGAAAATGAAATATCTGTATATTCTCTTATTGGAATTTTTCTGTCCTTTTAGATGAATAAGATATTACTTTTATTAAAAATCAAAAAGTGTATTGTAATATCGAATTATTATACCTTAATTGAATTACGTGCTGGTATAATGTAATTACTGTGAAAAATAATTTTGCAAATGCATTCTTGATAACGGTTGGCAGCACCGTCAACCTGAAATATCAAAGTAAACGCCTTGCAAGTTGTCTACAGGTAGAAACCAACTGAACCATCTTGTGCAATTTACATTATTTGTGTTTCCATCTATTCTATATAATTCTATTTATTAAACAAAACAAAGCGTACATGAGAGCTTTGAGTTTACAAAACAATAACAACTTATTTGTTTGCAATTTCAAGAACTACTTTAATACTATTTGTGTATGATACAATTTTGTGACTTTCAGATTACAGTAGACAATTATGATAGATTTTTGTATATTGAGAATAATACTTGTGCTTTCTTCTTTTTTTAGAGTTTTATATCATACAGGGTGGTCCACGCAATTGTTTCAAGTCATAACTCCGTTATAATTGCATTTGCGAAAAAATGTCGAAGAAGAAAGATAAATGGTTCGAAGAACACTATATCTGTAGGCCTTTAAATTTTTTTTAGATGTAGCAGTGCATGTGCAATTAACAATTGCATCATTTCTTTAAATAGAAATGCATTTTTTTTTACACAGATCGATTCTTCTGTTCATTCTACGTAAAAAACGATTAGAGTACCATGGCAAAAAAATTATTAGATCACGAGATATTTTCAAAAAATTTCTTTATTGAAGAAGATAAACACTTCATGACTATATTGTAAAGGTAAACATCCTTTCGACATTGTTATCATAACAGAAACTGATTTGTACGAGTAAGCATTTCATCATTCAGTAGCAATTCACGTATCGTCACTCGAGTACGAAAACTAAGAATAAGACATAAGAATAAAGACATTTTTTCAAAATATCTCGCGGTCTAATAATTTTTTTGCCATGGTACCCTAATAATTTTTTACGGAGAATGAACAGAAGAATCGATCTGTGTAAAAAGATATGCATTTCTATTTAAAGAAATGATTCAATTGTTAATTGCACATGTACTGCTGCATCTAAAAAAATTTGAAGGCCTACAGGTATAGTGCTCTTCGAACCATTTATCTTTCTTCTTTGGCATTTTTTCTTAAATGCAATTATAACGGAGTTATGACTTCAAACAATTGCGTGCACCATCCTGTATACTCAAAATATGGATACATAATCACATAAAAGTAATAGAGGAATTAGAATTAGACGCATTAGCGATAATAGATCAAAAGATTCCTTATTAGGTTTTGAGTCCGATGAAGATCATCCAGTAGTATTTATCCGAAGACGCATCAATATTGTTGACAGTGACGATGAATTTAGTACCGAATCAGCATCGGATAAGGAAAATTCATGACCTCAAAAAATTGTTTAGCAATCAGTATCCAAGACGAATAGTAGTTCTCATCGCCTTTGGAAAGGAGATTGCCCTGAAGACCCCGAAGGACCCTGCTCTCCTGTGACCCATTTTCGAAAACTATTTAACAGTTAAAGTATAAGTGATATAGTTGACTATACTAATACATATGCAACTGCAGTGTGATCCAACAAAGGGATTCCAAAAATAGAATATTCCAAATACAACGTACATCTCTATTTAACGCCAAGTGCAAACTGTTTTATGGAATTTCACGCATTAGCTTTTATGCACAGAAATGCAAACATCATAAGCTGTTGTTACTGCAAAGTTACAAATTATAATAATATTGTTTAAACTGCTAAATTTCTTTTAATCAGCATATATAGGTTTGTAATTGTTGATTATCCTTTGCATATATTTTTTTATATTTAAGAAAAAAATTCGGCCGATAGAGGGTTAATTAGCTGAGACACCATCAATCATATATATCACAAAATGTAACTGAAGAAAGCCGACTATATTTCTCTTTCATCTTTTATAATTTTATCGTAATTCATTACAGTTATCGTAGGTGTATTAATCTTTTCCAACGAACCAAGCTTGCAGTCAATATTTCAAACAGTATTTATTAATGATGAAAGTTATTCTTTTCATGAAGGTCATATCAAGATTCAATTATTTGTAATAAATATTATAGTAATTCTATAATAATATTATTACAATTGTACTAATAGTGTCATAATTATCATTTAATTATTCATATAATGACAGTTAATCATTTAAATACAATAATTCTACTATCTCGCTTGTATATGTTTCTATTTACCATTTATACAGTGATAAATAGTAAATTCTAATAATGTCAAAAATTGACATTAATTATAATTTAATCGTTTAACCATTTATTCATTCAATTAACCCTTAACACTGCAAAAGTTCCTCGCAGGCGACACTAAAAATTGTCAAACTATTATTCAAAACAATTTTTTACATCGCTATGTTTTCATTTAATAAATCGGTGAAAATTGAAATGCTGCGTGTTTGAGTAATAATAATAAACTTTCTATGGACGAAAGGGAATGAACCATCCACAATGGAACTATTTAACATCAAAAAGTGTTTCGATTTTGGAATTAAAATTGCTTGGAGTGCAAAGGGTTATAGAAAGTTTTAAAAATACATTTAGGTTTAAATTACGATTTAAGTAGAAGAAGTGCAAGTATAAAATAGATATATATTTAATTTTCCATTTGGGAAGTTAAACGAAACTTCTGATTCTTCTAGCAGTGAATAAAATTGTAGTACAAAGGGTTAAAGATATTGCTATCGAACAGGCCATTATGAAGACATGTTTTATCTCAGTCGATCTAAGTGTACACAGCTGTTCCGACCTTTTCGTTGAGACCTTGAAAAAAATACACAGCATGCTAATTAATTTCCGAGCAACGAAGGTGATTATGATAAAGTTGAATACTTCAATCTGTTGAACATCCGCTCATCGTACTTGCTGCGCGCCTTCCAAAGCCCGAAGGTTATGCTGACACGTTCCAAACATTTTATCTATTACCCGGATCGCGGTCATTGATAAAATCAGTTGAACTCATAATGAAATTAACTAGGCAAGTAACCGGTGATAAAATTTGCAACGATAAAGTTAATTGCTGCGAATTTCTAGCAATTTAATTGGTGTATAAATTGACAATATCTGTGATAAATATATTCGTTGAAACGTTTGTACAGCATAATTGAAGGCGGCATTGATTAAACTTAAATAAATTACTTAACCGTAATATGATAAATATATTAATGTTTTATCGATTGAACTGCGCAATGTTTTAGTTTTCCACGCGATAGGTAACTTTTAATAATTACTCCTATAGCAAATGAAGTATGTTCTAATTATTCTAATCTACTTTCACTATCACCATTGTTTATGATTCTCTACTTTACGTGAGCACATTTTTATATTACTAGGAATTATAATTGAATTGAAGTTCGTGTGTATAAACATTGTGCATATTTGTACTTGTAATTTGTATAAATTACAATAGAATAATTTACTATTTCTTTGAGGAGTTTTATTAAAAATTAAAGAATATGAAAATCTTTGTATTTCCTGATAGTGATGTTGTCACTTATTTGAGTGTCCGTACAAAAAAGTAAGAAAACATTTTCATCTTTTAGAATCTGTTTAGTTTTAGACGAACAAATCGATCAGGTACAAATAAACGCTCATAAAATGTGTGAAAGCTTTAGTTTCGTGTTCAATTTGAGAATGTGAATTTGAGCAAGCCTGAGTAAACTTTTCTTGCTAACTATATTTATAGCAAAATTTTTAAAAATATATAATTTATTTATTTTGCAAATAAATTATACATATTTAGAGGTTTTCAAACGTTCTTCTATTTTATATGATTCTCTAAATTCACTTTTCCTCTTTCTCTCCGAGATTTATTTCGAATTCATATACGAGAAAATCCCCTCCGGAACTGGGTGATGATTTAACAGATTATGTAAACAGCATAATAACTGCTGGCAAGCTCCATAAACCAACATACCAAAAATACGTTTCCCGTTCACAGAAAGAGGTATTATGAGAGAGCTGTCGACTGTATTTGGTCAGCGATTGTGTATGAAATTCTAAAAATGTACAAAAGACAAGAAAATAAATACTGCCAAATTGATGGCACAGTCATTGTTATAGATTGCTTGTTAAAGAGAAAATAAGATATTATTTCATATTTGAAAATTGAATAAATAACATTTTAAAACGACACATATTCTTATCGACGAACCCGTTGAAGTTAAATAATATTTAAAAATAATTGACAGTAATAATTCCAATCTTCGTGAGAGAAAGAGTGAGTATACGTATTGTAATACATTATTTTTTTTCTCTTATGAGTTTAGAGCCGAAACTAACGTTATTAGCGACTATTTGTTGATTGGTCTTTACCACGTAGAATTTATCTGCTAAATATAATACCTAAAAAGATTATTATAATTGTTTGGCTTTTCTTACTAAAGGTTTTTTCGGCAATTTATATTGTTACGGCGGCTGTCCATATGGAGTCGCCATAATGGAGAATTATTTCATGGTGAACAACCCCTATGAAAATAATAGAAGATAGGGGTTGTCACGGATCTATTATACCGACAGACAGTCGAGAATAGAATTCGATAAAATTAATTCAGACTGTATTTTACTGTAAATAATTACTAATTCGGTAATAAATAATTATATATATACACGAGAGAAGTGCACGGAACGCACAAAAATATTTTCTCTTTGTTTCTTATATTGTTCGACGCTACGGTCCTGTATAATGTGATTACATGTTATTATAGATACGTTACATAAATTGCATTTATTTGGAGTGTTCTTAAAAATTCAATGGCTATACACGTTAATTATGTTTGCTCTATTCTCAGGAGACTTCAAATTATTTAGTTTATTAATTAAAGTGCTATTGTAAACATTGCTCTTTGCAGATAGAATTTTGTATACTTCATGAATTTTTGACAACCGTCTTATTTTTCCATTATTTTATTAAATCAGACATGTTTCAAGTAAGGTTTACGCGAGGTTAGATTATCTCGATAATAATATGTATCATTGATAATAAAAATGTGTTCACTTGAAAAATTAGGAAAACATTCGCAAGCTACAAAATACTATCGAGACATTTTCTAACATCGCTAACTGATTTCAAACGTGCGTCTGTTAAATGATGTTGCAGCGACCTAAACAACTGTAATTAGATGGAGCCATGTCAGGCAAATAAGCAGCATGAGAGAGACTTTCTAGCCCAAGGGGAAGATGACATCCTTTGTTGCTTTTGCTGCATGCGCATACGTGTTATGACGAAGCAAATTCAGTTGACATTTACCTCGACCAGTAAATGGACTTCTCTGTTGTACTTCATCGTTCAAGTTCATAAGATTGCGTCACTCAGTGCCGTCAAGTGCAGTTGAAAATCCAAAAGTTATTATTTAATATCAAACCAGTAATAATGTAATAAGATTAATACACAAAAATTGAGAAAAATCAGAACAAAGTATTTAGTAAGATGAAAACGAAGAAATTGAAATTTGTGGTGCAAATCGCATCTTTGATTTTTCTATATCTCATAGACTATAATCCATACATAACCAGTTTCGTCATTACATATAAAACTCTGTTTATTGGAGCATCGTTGAACAAAATACTTACAGTGGCATCTGTTAATATTCTGACACCATGATACTCGAGAAGTTTTTGGTGCAGATCTCCACTGTTAATGGACTTAAACAATTCGTCGTTTTGTAATAATAAAAAACATTTATATTAAATGTTAGAAACATAGTTTTTATTTATTTAATTTGTAGACTTTTCGCGTTAATCAATGTTAAACAAAGTAATGCTCAACTTTGGCATCGCAAAAATATTCGGACACTTCGCGAATTATAATTTCGTAATAAAAAATGTACATATACTTTAACAAAAGTATATCGATTTTAGTACTTTGTTGGATTACCCTCTTGTATAATCCGTTTTTATTTTTTTTGACCACGCTGACCCCCCTCTCAGAAATTTGAAAAAAATTGAGCATAATACTTACAATTATATCTCATTGATAAATTAATTCTGCGGTGTTCAGCTTAAGATTGCTATATGAAATCGGCATTTGTTTATGTTTTTCGTTGTTTACAAGCAGAGTTTGCAACGGAAAAATCTGAAAATAATACCTAACATGTGGCATAGTATCCGTGATGTGCCAGAATTTTTTCAGAATTTTTAATTAATTAGTTAATTAATAAATAGGGAAAATGTGCCAAGAAATCGTTTTTTAATTTTTCTCAATAACTACCCTTACAGATGAGATATTGTGTTGAAACTTTGTAGACGGGGGTCTTTTTGGGTAGGCTATCACATATTCCAAGCTCGATCAAAATACCGTCGGGGGCGAAAATCACCTCCAAACCCGGTGTCTTGAAATTTCATTAAAAAACACGACATAAACAATTTTTTCTTCACCATTATATTGCCCCCCCTGCAATAGTCTCACTTTGTCCTCTGAAGTTTTCTGATAGGACTATAAATACGAAAAATATTTAGGTGTTCCCATTTATATGGGACACCCTGTATATTGGCCATTATTATCTATAACCCCTTGCCATTTTTGGGGTAGAGCCATAATCTTATCGAAATAGAACTTCTATGGTTTATCGGCTAAAAACTTGGCCAAGTGATTTGGACAGTCCTTTCTTGAATCCAACTTTTTCCCATCAAGGTAGTTTTACAAAGATCGAAACAAACGATAATCTGATACCAGGTCTGAGCTATACAGTGGATGCATCAAAACTTCCCAGGCAAGCTTAAAAATGATTTGATTTCATTAAATTTGAGCAATTATTCGGAGATGGAAACTCGATCCATCAAATTTTTCTCTGTTAAATAATAAGGCACCGAAACATCGAGCTTCTTTTTGTATCTATCCTTCTGCAAATGATCCAAAACTGTTAAATGATGAATGTTTAGTTTTCTAGCAATCTCATGACTGCTTATATGCCGATCTTGCTCAGCCATTTACATTATTTCATCGACTTTTTCTGTGATTGATCGAGCAGAGCGAGGTGCATCTTTTATATCGAAATTTCCAGAACGAAAGCCAGCAGACCATAAACGAGTAAGCGAGTAAACACCACAAATTTTTCTCCGGCTTTGTAGGGCGTGTTTGCCTTTTTCCTAGTAAAATTGCAAAACATAGCGAATTTTTTTCAGAAATTTCAATAATTTTCACACTAATATTACTTTTGACAAGATTGACCAAATACAAAACTGCTGCATGAAAATTGTAGACAGAAATGTCACGTCTAAAATACGCGTCAATGTGCCTCAATCTGATTATTGTCCGATATACGACACCAAATAACATTTAGTGACAAAAATCTCTCAATATTTTCCGATTATGCAATAAAACTGCGTCGAGTACCTTTAGGCGCCCTCAATGTCACAAACGCAAAATTTTTATACGCCTATAGGCGTCCACAGTAGCCTAGGGATTAATTTAGCGACACATTCAACGCGAAGGGAAGAGGACTTGGAAAACACGGACAAAATCGTTTTAACTGCCGAGTTCTTGACATCAGAGTCGTTACAACTGTCGAGCAGTAGAGATCAGTCTTGTTAACTCTCGTCCGAGTAGATAAAGTACAGAATCTTTTTGATCATCTTACGGATCACAAGTCAGAATCTATTCAACTAACGTTTGACTCGAACTCAGAATCTTGTTAAATACACCAACGTTTCGAGGTGTATCGTACGGTTTGCCACCAGATCTATCGTTGCAAGAGCTTTTAACTTTTCGAATCCTGCGACACGGTCCACTGGGGAAACTTTGAAACAGCCATCCAACATTAATTTGGCCGACGGCATTGGTGAAGATCGAAGAACAGTGTGAATCGTTTACTTAGATATCGAGAATCACTATCTGTATTCTGTCTTACAAACGCAACCGCGAAATTGGGAACTTACGACTTCCAAATCGGATTTCGACTTCGCAGAACGAGACATTACACTTCTTAAAGTAATCCTTCCAGTATCTCGAAAAACTGAAGGCATTATAGCGATTTTGAATACTAAGTCTATCACAGGCAGTCAAATGACCCTTTCCAGACTTTTTATTTTACAACCATTAAAGTTATATACAGTAACCAGCATAACTGAACCAATAACCACAAGCTTTGCATAAATTACTATTTATTGCTAGGAATATAGAAGAATCATTTAACAAATTAATTTTTAAAAACTAGAAGCATAAAGGTAAACAATACATGAAGGTATACCTTCAAAGAACTTACTTAATGAATATTATCAAATGTAATACAATTTTTATAATAAAGGTTTTGAAAGATTGGCTAATATTATAACCATTCTTACTTACGACCAATATTTTAACATACAGTTCAAGTTTCACATAATAACCTATTT